>PVJH01005937.1:5109-106798 GCA_004026705.1 Nesogale talazaci | reverse complement strand
AGGAACAGAGCGTGCCTCACATGGACTCTATAATTCCAATCCACTTGCCAGTATTGCCTGAGTATTCAGGACCCTTAGAGAAACTGGGTTGTTTCAGCTTTGCATACTATCCTAGGCATGAAAGATCTGCCAATTCTTCCTCCTCTTCTGTTCTCACAGTTTCTGGGGTGAGGATGATTAATTTTACTTAGCTTTTATCTTGCCTCCAAGATTCCAGTCATCTGTTTTTTTTCTTTCATATTGATTTTTTTTCTGTTTGTTTCAGAGAGATTTAAGTTATGTGTGTGCCTAGGTGGTCATCTTGACCCACAAGCCTTTCTGCAGTAGTGCTTCTTAGTTTTCTTTGTATAGGTTTTTTGTTTCTCTGGTTAGGTTTTTTTCCCCCCCTAAGAATGTCATCTTTTTTTGTGGCTCCTTTTCTTGATACTTTTCAGAGATACCCTTTTTGTGTATAGGAATCTATTTCATTGTTCCATATTTATCTTATACCCTATCACAAAACTAAAACTTTCATTTATTTCCACTAATTTTCTTTTTGAGTCTTTGAAGTGTTCTACATATAGAATAATATCTGCAAATAGAGTTTTACTTATTTGAATGCCTTCTGCTTTTTTTCCTTCTCAAAGTTGTAATTTATTGGCATGTAATTCACATACCACACAATTTAATAGTTCAATTATATTAAGAAACATTACATAATCATCACCACAATCAATTATAGAACATTTTCTTCTTTCTTATGTTCACTGTTGTTAGCTCCTCATTTCCCTGAAACTTCTCCTGTCATTCCCTAGGTAATTAATAATCCAAGAACTGTCCTGTATACAGAAAACCATAGAAATGTTAAAAATGAAGCCAGGAAAAATAAATTAACAACAATTATGAAGCAGACAGAAAGAAAACCTCAGTGAAAAGCAAAGTAGATTCTCATTGTAATGGAATTGGTGGTTGTTGGACTATGGCTTAAATCTCTTGCTTTGAGGGTGCCTTGCAAATAGTGGTGCCCTGGGACTGCCATATATTTCTCCTTGCTCTCTTATGATATGCATTGTGAACCAGTATTATAGAACTACTCTCCCTATCACCAATTCCCATTTTTTGTTGAAATAGTGTCCAATTGCTGAAGAGTTTAATCTGTATAAATCAACAATTCATATTTTGCAGTCTGAAGCTGGCCTGCACTTGCATAATTTCCTTTTCTCAACAGTGTTTCAAATTCTATACCATGCATTAAATTAAATGAAAAGGGAGATCAGGTGATAAGATTTTATATTTTAGCCCAACTACATTTGCCATAATCGATTTTACAATGCTCTCTGTTTGATAGCAAGGCTATTCACCTTCCTGGAGTATGATCAGAGGGAATGCACTGGAGGCTTAATCAGTGTGAGCGTCCTACAGATAGAATCCAGATTTCCATAGTTTTCTGAAAACTCAGTTCAGAATTGAAACTCTGATAATGTTTTAATATTCACAATATTTGGATCAAACAAATGGGTGTACTTCTTCTAGATGGACTTAGTTGACACCTCACTCAGGTGGCTGCTTGTTTCAAGACAAGACTTTAAGATGCCATATGCTATTCTGTCTCTATTCTTTCTCTGTCTATTCTGTTAGCCAGGCAACCTCCAGTTTCCTTACCACATGTTGCTACAGCACCGTGTCTTCGGTGCTCTCTTCATGAGGGCAAATGTTAAGTAGGGCATGCCATAAAAATGAATGTTTTCTTTTCTAGGGTGGCTAGAATTAGGTTGGAGACAAGAGTCCATTAATATTTTTATGGTTTGTAGGTGTTTTTGGTTCATTTTATAGAGACATCATTATCATTTTGTGATAGTGTTATAATCGTACCCATGGAGCATAAGGTAATTCTTTTGATAATGTCATTAATTTAGTCAATGGTACAGAATTTAAAACATCTTTCAGAAAAGGAAATTATACATGTATAGGCCAAATTATCAGAAAACGATACCCGAATTATTTATTTGTGTAGATTAAACTTTTAAGTTACTGCAAACTATTTACACGAACAATGGGGTTTGAAGATAGTGCAAAACATTTACTCTCATTTATGAAAGCGGAACCATATTTTCCTGAATAATAAATGTCATAAGAAAGCAAGGAGAGCTACTAACATACATAATATATAGTAGCCCTGAGCCACCATTCATTGAGTACCCTCAAAGTTCAACGACCACCAGTTCCATAACCTCGGTTCAGCAGTCATCTGCTTCTCCCCACACTGGGGTGTTTCAGGATTAAGTCCAAGGAAGCATGTCAGTTCCTTACATCTGCTACTGGTGAATTTGATGGACAGTTGCATTTGCTTCATGAGCTTTCCTCATGGGATCCTTTTAAAGTGGTCTATGAAGGAATTTGTGTGCCTTAAAAAGAAGAGTCTAGGCTGAGTCCTGGTGGCCTAGTGGTTGAGTGTGGGACTGTGGCCCACAGGCTTGGCGGTTCAAGTCCAGCAGTGGCTCTCCAGAATCAAGGCTGGGTAGCTCCCACGACCACCAGAGGGCAGTGATGCCTAAAAAAAAAACCAGGAGTCTATAGTACCAGTGTCTATAGCATATGGCCTGAATCACCAAATGTCCATTTAGGAGTAGTATTTGGAATGTTCTCCCCTTTTCCACCAGAGAGCAGAGACATCCATGCCCTCAGCCTCTCATCTTTACTTCAATTTCTCGTAAGGTTTGCTGTTGATTTGAGATGACCTTAGAATGCTGTTTAATTGTAGCAACTGAATTACCTTCTTCTTCTTGAAGTTGAACTCAGCTGAGGTGAGGTCTGCACTGTTGGGAATATTTTTTAAAATGTATATATAGAGAAGGGGTGAAATTCATGTGCACTAAGCAGGCTCTTCATTACTTGAAAGACTGCCTTTGTCTTGATGTTTATCCATAAAGTAGTGCACTCATACAATATTTGTCCTTTTTGTGATTGACTAATTCCAATCTGCATAATGTTTCCAGGTCCATCCATGTCATGATGTGTGCCTTAGTTCCATTGCTGTTTTTCAGAAATGTACATTATTCCATTGTGTGTTGTACTGCAGTTTCGTGATCCATTCTTCTCCTGATGGGTATTTGGGCTGTTTCTGGCTTATTGCCATTTGTGAAGTATGCTGCAGTAGACATGGGAGTGCAAGTGTTTGTTCATGTTCTGATTTACTTCTTTGGGTATATGCCCAATAAAGGTATCGCTGGGTGTGTTAGACTGGATAGACTAGAGAAACATATCTAGGGAGACTCATATCTGTAAAGGAAAGAGCTTTATATCAAAGAGTAATTATATATTAAGAACTCATTCTAGACTAGTCTAGATCAAGTTCATAAATTCGGTATTAGTCCATAAATCCAGTATGACTCATGAATTCTTTTTCACACTCATGCAGCATATGCAGTGATGCTGAATTCAGAAAAATCTGTGGGTCCAATGGCAGTGGATGCATTCCCCAAGGCTCTGACTGCCATCATCATGGCTCCATATGTCTTGTCAGCACGAAGACTAAGGCAGGGAGAGAGAGTGCGTCCTGCCTCCATTGAGCTATTTATCTCTACTGCACCTCTAAATGAGGTCATCAAGCTGTGACCTGATTGACAAACTAAACTTCACCCCTTAACTCACCCCACACTCAAGTTAACAGGAGATTATATATGTACCCCAGTGGTCTAATGGTATTTCTAGTCCTAGTTGTTTTCAATAGTGACCTATCACTTTTCACAATGATTTTACACATTTGCAAGTCTCTCTTCACACCTCTCCAGCATTTGTTGTTCTCTGTTGTTTTTTTAAATTGGTCTATCCTTGTGGCTGTTAAATGATATCTTAACTTTTATTTTGATTTGCACTCCCTGGATGGCTAGGGATCCATGAGTATTTCCTCATGCACTTGTTATATATTCAAGTGTTGTCCCTGGTGAATTTTTTTTTGTCCCTGGTGAATTTTTATTCATGCCCTTTGCCCACCTTTTAATTGCATTGTTTGCTTCTTTCTTATTATTATGTTCCAGAATTCTATAGACTTCAGCAGTTAGACTTTGTGTCCAGTTGTATTATTCTAAAGATTTTGCATACTAAAAAGCCTGTGGGCTTTTGTTTTATTTTTTGATGGTCTTTTGATGTGACTGGTGTATTATTTTAATAGGATCAGTCATCCATTTTGTTTTCTACTGTGTGTGAATCTTTTGTTATATTTGATAGTTTGTGTCTTGCAATTTGGCCATTAAATTTGTCCCCATTATTTCATTGATGATCATTATACCTCTAGAATTAATATCTATCTTGAGTTCATTTTTGTGCATGGTCTGAGGTATGGATCCTGTTTCATTCTTCTACAGTAAACGATCCAATTGTTTAAGCAGCATTTATTTATTTTAATTTTTTTAAGCACCATTTATTGAAGAGGGTCGTGTGTTAGTCTGGGAAAGCTAGAGGAACAAATTTCAAAGACACACATATGGATATAAGAAAATGATTTATATATAAAAGGAATATGACACTGAGAAGGCATCCCAGCTCAGTCCAGTTCAAAATCATAAGCCCGATATTAACCCATATGCCCGAAATCAGTCTATAAAGTCTCCTTCTGACTCATCTTCGAAGTCACAGGTCAGTGGGTGCAGAATTCCAGTGCTGGCAGGGTTCTCCCGATGGCTCCTCGTTTCCAGTTCTCAGGGTTCATCAACAGCATGCCGCTCTAGCTTCAGAAGTCTGGCTCCATCAAGGCAAAGCCATGTGGTCTCTCCACCGGCTCCTCCAGTTTCTCTGATGCTGCCATCTTGTCTTTTCTGTGATTCATCGTCTCTCAGACTAACTCCCAACAACGGGGGAAAATAGCTTCCCAGACGTCTCAGGAGAAAGCCATACCCACATAGAGGCCTTATTGGCTACTCAATGACTATCTCCAGATTAACAGGCTAGACTCTACCCCTACATTTCAATCATAAAATTACATAAGCACATGACTGCCACAGGTGGTGTCCTTTTACTGTTTAGTTTATCTTGGCCATTTATAGATAATGTTATCTCTAGATGAACACTTTTATTTATGGGTTTTATATCCTGTACCAATGGTCTGTGTATTTATCATCATCTCAGTCCAGACTGTTTTGACTACTATGACTATGTAGTAAATTTTGAAGTCTGTTGGTAGAAGGCCTCCTATTCTGTTCTTCTTGAGGAGTCCTTTTCCTATTGTGGGTCTCATCCCTCTTCATATGAAGTTGGTAATTACATTTTCACAATATTACATCTGCCTATACAGGAACAAGGAGTATTCTTCCATTTGTGAACGTCTCTCTTAGTTTATTGTAATAATACTCTATATTTCTCTGTGTACAGTTTTGTTGTTGTTTCCTTTGTTAAGTTGATCCAGTAAAATTCCATCTTTTGTGTGGTTATTGTAATGTTACATGTTTCTTGATGTCTTTTTCATAGCTCTTCTTGCTAGTGTATAGGAATCCAGTTGATTTCTGCTTGTTAAACTTGTTGTCTGCTATTTTATCAAACCCTCAGTTGCTTCCAGCGACCTTGTGGCATTCTTGGGTTCTCTCTCAAATAATATAGTCCGCAAATAGAGTTCTTTGCATAACTATGTTTCTGTTGTCTAATAAGTCTAGCTAAGATATACAGCATGATGCTGAATAAAAGTGGTGATGGGAGCACCCTTGCCTAATTTCTGTTTTTGGGGAAAATGTTTTCTTTTATCCAAATCCATTTTGGATAAAATGGATTTATCTTGTACAGATAGCATTCCAGAATTCAATCAAATTAAGCAATATTGTACAATTGCTACCTCAGTCAGTTTCAAAATACTTTCTTTTTTCTTGAACTCCATGATATCCATTCCTCTCCCTTACTGTTCCCTTCAGGGATTCTTATTCTACTTGTGGTGTCTATAGGTTAATAAATCCTGAAGTTTCTTTTATTTTAATCCTGAATTTCTTAGACAGAAAAATAGAAGAACACATAACAAACAACAAAGAGGGTTATCACCAGTGGTAAAATACATCTGAGATAAAGCCCAATAGGAAAAAAAAAACCAAACAAAAAAACAACTCTGAAAATGTTGAATATCAGATAAGACTTGGTCATGATGAATTATTCTTTTGATATGTTACTATATTCTGTTTGCTATTATTTAGAATTTTTGCACCTATGTTCCTGAGCCACAACTTGCCTGTCATTTTTTTTTGTATTGTGGATTTTTTTAAAAAATCATTTTATTGGGGGATCATACAACTATTATCACAATCCATACATATATCCATTGTATGCAAAGCACATTTGTATATTTGTTGTCTTCATCATTCTCAAAACATTTTCTTTCTACTCAAACCCTTGGTATTAGCTCTTCTTTTTTCCACTCACTCCCTGACCTCTTCCCTCATAAACCCTTGATAATTTATAAATTATTATTATTTTGTCATATTGAACACTGTCCGATGTCTCCCTTCGCCCACTTCCCTGTTGTCCATACCCCATGGAGGAGATTATATGTAGCCTCTTATAATCAGTTTCCCCTTTCTACTCCACCTTCCCTTCATCCTCTCTGTATCGCCACTCTCTGCACTGGTCCTAAAGTGATCATCTGTAAGGAGATGTCATTTTCCCAAGTCTGTACTCCTCCTTATTTATAACAATATGATTTTTAGTTCTTTGATGCCTGATACCTGCTCCCTTCGACATCTCATGATCACACAGGCTGGTGTGCTTCTTCTGTGTCACTTTTTTTTTATTGCTTTACTAGTAGAAAAATATGTCTGTGGTTGTGTTTTGGCTGGTTGACTAGAGAAACAAATACAGTGACACTCATAGATACAAGAAAGAGCTTTATATCAAGAAATACTTATATTTCAATAAAGCATCCCAACCCAGTTCAAGTCAAGTTCATAAGTCTATACTAGTCCATGTGTCCCTTTTCAGACTTACACAGCCACATGCAATGATACAGAAAGGAGGAAGCTCACCAGCTGGTGAGTTCCGAGTTGTGTGCATCAAATTGGCAGGGCTCCGGCAGTTCTCTGGGTGGCCACAATAGAAGTGGAGTGCAGAGATGGAAGGAAGTTCCTGGGGTCCTCCCTAAGAGAAGGCCACATGCCTAAGGCAGTGCTCTCAGGTTGTGACCTGAGTAACAGGTTGCATCCCACCCCTACACTTCCGTACACCATCACGTTTACCAAAAGGAACCTATCGTGTCAGTATTTCAAATATCGGCAGAGTCACACCCAAAGTAAACAGATTTCAGAGATCTGCCTGACCTAAGAACAGACTCTGAAGAGGGACTAAGCTGCCCACTTCAGAGAAATTGACCACTGAAAACCTTCTGGGCAGAATCACAACATGATCAGCCACTGAGAACCTCAGGGAGAAAAGATCATTGTAGGAAATAGTGCCAGAATGTGAACTCCTCAGGATGGAAGGCACCCACATTGTAAGTGAGGAATAATTGACTTCTCAAAGTACAGTCAGCATTAATGACATGGATGGGGAAAGCCTGTGGGAGGAAAGCTTTAGAACTTTCATCTGCTGATGAAGCATGACTCAAAATGAAAATAAACAGCTGCAAAAATTAATTAATAATTAGAACCAGAAATATGCATAGTAGGAATCTTGGAAAACAGATGTAAGGATTGAAATGGAATGCATAAAGATCAGTGTTTTAGGCATTAGTGAACTGAAATGGACAGGTACTGGCCATTTTGAATCAGAGAATTGTATGGTTTGCTATTCAGGGGTGAAAAAAATCAAGAGGCATGAAGTTGAGAACATAAGAACATTTTAAGGTCTGTCTTGAAGTTCAGTTTTGTCTGTGATAGTATTATTATTATTATTATTATTATTATTATTATTATTATTATTTCACATCACTTCCCTGGTGGGAGTAGGAAGCCCAATTTTGCTCCTAGAGAGCTGCTGCTGGATTTGAACCTCTGGGCTGCATTCCTGAGCACAACCACTGCGCCACCAGGGCTCAGCTGTCTGTGAGAGTATTATATGAGACTTCAAGCATATCCTATTCACACAATTATAATTTGAATTTATGTACCAATCCTCAGAACTAGTGATGAAGAAGTTGAAGAACTCTATCCAAATCTTTAGGCTGAAGTCGATCAAATATGCAACAAAGATACATTAATAATTACTGTCATTTGAATGCAAAAATTTAAAAAAAAGAGGAAGGGACAGAAGTTAAAAATATGTCTTTGAGGGCTGAGCCCCGGTGGCGTAGTGGTTGTGCGCGGGACTGCGGCCCACTGGGATGGAGGTTCAATTCCGGCTCCCAGGAGCAAAGGCTGAGCCTCCTACTCCCACCACCTGAGGGCAGTGATGCCTATAAAAAAAAATATGTCCTTGATAACAGAAAGAAAACTGGAAAGATCATGATAGAATATCGCAAGACCTTCATCACCTTAAATACCATTACCTTTTCTCAACAACATGTGCATTTCTTATCGTAGGATATACAGAAATCAAATTGTCTAAGTCACTGGGAAACGAAGCTCAATATTAGCAGCTGAAACAAGTTTAGGGATGTACAGTGTCTCATTGAACTTTTTCTCTTGTTTTTCTATTTTTGGATTCAGTTATTCACCCCTAATCATTATTATTTCTTTTCTTTTGGTATCTGAAAGTTTATTTGCTGCTCATGAACTAATCATTGAAGATGTTGCATTATGATATTGTTGCTTTTTTTCTATCAATTTTGATGTATGCTTTCTTTGCTGTGAATTGCTCTCTGCGTACTGATTTTGTTGTGTCCCCCAAATTTTGGTATTTATGTTATTGTGTCTTTCAAAGTAATTTAAAATTGTAATCTTAATTTCTTCAATTAGTAATTTGTAAGCAGTGTCGTTCACGTTTCATGTATTTAATAAAAATCTTCATTTTCCTATTATTTTTCTCTAATTTTATGGCATTGTGATCTGAGAAAAGTGGTGTTTAATATCTTGGTTGCTTTTTTTTTCAATATACTGAGGCTTGCTTTTTATTTTAATATATGATCCATTGTACGTTTGTTCAGTAGAGGGCTCTGTATATGATTTGAAAGTCAAACTGATTGATCGTGTTGTTTATTTCTTCTGTGTCTTCACTGAGTTTCTTTCCAGTTGGTCGCTCCTTCCTCAAAGTTGGTTTATTGAAGTCATGCCATTGCTGTAGTATTTTCTATTTATCTCTTGTCCCTACAACATTCCTCTTTTCATTTTGGAGTGACAATTCCGACTTGAGTTCCCGAGCTAGCATTTGAAATGATAACTTAATATTGTATGTTTATTTAATTTTGGATGTTATCATAAGTCTTGATTTTTGGGTTCTGGTAACTTGTATGTTGATTTCAGGTTGGTGTTTGCTGCTGTTGTGGATTCTCTGTTTAGGGAATTCCTGTTAGCATTTTTTATAATGGTCTGGTTGTTTAAAATTCCTTTTTATCTAGAAATATCCTTATATGAAGGATAATTTTGCTGGACATTTGATTTTTATTAGGCTTTTCTTTCAGAATTTTATATATTTCATCCGATTGCCATCTTGTATGCATTGTTTCTGTTATAAAAATTGAGTTTACAGAAAGAAAATAGTTTGAAAATGATGGCAACACATGTACAAACATATTTGATGTAATTGATGCATGGATTGTTATAAGAGCTGTAAGAGCCCCCAATACAATGATTTAACAATTTTTTGAGTTTATTCTTAATGATTCCCTTTTGAAAGTAATTTTTTTGCTTTCTTTTTCTTTTTTATCCCCCAAGCTACTCTCAGGATTCTTTCTCTTTCACATTAGAAAGTTTGCTATACCTAAATGATTTTCTTTTGAGTTTTATCCTGTTTGGGGTTCTTTTAACTTCTTGAATGGTTGTTTTCTCTTCTTTTGATGTGTTAAGGAATTTTTTTCCCTTCAGCATTTCTTGGACTATTTTATTTGTGGAATTTAGCATTTCTATTTGTTCTGGAATATCTGCCAAGTGTAAGTTATTTCACTTGATGTGTCTCACATCATTCTTAGACATCTTTCAAATTATTTCTTCTTTCTATTGGCTGATTTTTTAAGAATACTATTGAGAGATTAATCTTCAAGCTAATTTGGCTCAACTATTCTATAGTTCTTTTTTGTAATAGTCTTGATGAATTTACTTATAAAAATACTTGAGATAAATTTTCATGAGTTCTTTTTGTAGTAACCTCAAATCCTTTCTCCTCAAAAAGTTCATTTGGGTATATATATTTGATCAATTTTTATGTCATCATTAATTTTTTCCCCAAGCCATTTTATTAGGAGCTAATCCAGACATCATACCATTTCAATTCAAAACATTTTCTACCTTTCTGAACTCCTTGATATCAGCTTCCATTTATACCCACCCCCAACAACCTCCCAACTGCACTTCCCATGAACCTTTATTCTAGCTGCTGTCTCTAGAGTTTCACTGATCCTGGGTTCCATATACCAAAAAACAGAAAATCCCATAACAGCGAAGGCCATCAGCAATGATGAAATACAACAGAGATAAACTTCACTACAGGGGAAAGATGCAGAAAATCAAGATCAAACCCAACATGTATCATCTAAAGTTTTAATGACAAGGTTTTAATCATTCCAGTCAAATCTATCATTTTAACCTACTTTAGTCATCTCTTCGATACTTTCTCTGATAACTATATTATTCCCTTCCTTTAATTTGATTAGAGGAAAATCCCCAGAGGCTTATTTCCTGTGTAGATCCTGTCAATTATTTTAGTCTTACACTGCCATCCATATCCTTCTGCACACCAGAATCTCACAATTAAAAATCTGATACCATTCTTGTCTTCAGATTTGGATTATATAATTGACAATCTTTGGATCATGCATGTTAGTGTGTTTCTCTCATGTGGACTTAGTTGGCATCTCACTTTGATGGCTGCTCATTTGGAAACAAGCCCTTGTAAGACCCTAGACACTACTCTACTGGATAACTGGATACTATCTAATTGTGTCACTATACTTTGCTATAACACCCATATGATCTCTGTTTCTTTCATGAGGGTGAGCACCAAGCAGGGCTATGTCATAAAAACTGATTGCTCTTGGAATGGAATTAGGGTTAAATGCGAGCCCCAAATCCATTCCTAAATCTGTTTTTTATCTGCCTCTGGTCTATTTTAGAAACATCCTTATTGATTTATGGTATGGAATCTTAGTGATCATCTTCCCTAGACCATACAGGTTCTCTGTTTCCAGTGTCATTGATTAACTCATGGTAATAATTCCTAAAACACCATTGAGATTGAACAAGTGTAGGATAACTTCGTGTCACAATACACTATCATTCTTTTTTTCTGCTGTGGTCTCTGAGGCCAAGTCATGTAAAAGTTGAAGATGGGAGAGTGGCTTCCTTACCTGGGGACAGTTGATGCCTTCAGTTGGTATTAGAAAAGGATAACAAAATAAAACAAAATCAAGCACCATTAAAATGAAAAAAAAATCCCACAGAGCATAGTTCTACAATCTCCCCTTAGTTCATAATAGCGATAAACAGATAAAAATAGAAATAATAATAAAAAAGAAGATGCTGCCTGGTGACGGCAGCTACTTCCTCCTTTTCCATCACCACCATGTCTTTATCAACATCTCACTGTGGTGTGCAGTAGAATTTCAGCTTGTGAGTAGGCATGCTGAGCTTCTCGACTCATTTAAAAAGAGCCCTAAGCCAGCATGGTTAATCCTGAGTGACACGGACTGTGAATGTGTTTCTACTAAGGCTCTGCCACTTTAAAGAAGAGCTGCAAACCAACTCAAAGGATCAGAGTGCTCAAATATGTGAGGTCCTAAACCTGCTTCTTTGGGCCCAGAGCTACAGAGATTGTAGTGTTGTGTACTGCGGCTGTTCCTTCACTTTTAAAGCACCCATAAGCTGGGACTTTTGTGTCCACAGATGAGGAACTCATGACTCTGGGTGCCTTAACTCCTCCGTCATTATGAAAAGTATCCTTAAGCCGGCATGTCAAGTTCCAGAGTTTTAGAGCTTGGGCATCTTGTGCCTTGTACCCGTACTTTAAAAAAAAGAATCTCTAAGCTGGCATGTTAGGACCTAGAACGACAGTCTGTGAATCTATGTACCTCAGCCTGTCTGCCACCTTTAAAATTGTCCCAAAGCTGACACATTTGGGCCCATGGTCCTGGTAGTCACCACCAGTGCCATCTGCACTGAGTTGAGTTTTGCAGACACTGCCGAGCATGTGAATGTGGACCCGAGGCTCTTGCAGGAACCAGGGATCCATGGAGAACCAGGAGTCGTGCAGTCCCACCCACAACAGTCTCTCCTGCACTGGATATTCAGCTCTTTTGTTTTTCTTCAGAGGCTCCAGTTTTTCCTAATATCTGCTTTTTGTTGAAGTATTTTTGTTGAAGCATTTAATATTATGTGTAATGTTCCAATTCTAATCATTATCAATGCATCTCAAGTGTATGATTGATCAATTTCAGACTAAGTTGGTAGAACTTCAGTGTCTTCATCAGCAACTCGATTGGTTGGTTCATTGATTGGCATAATAGTTATGTTCTCTGGCTTTCCTTGTATTACAGGTAGTATCAAACTTTGAATTGTTCTTTTAGACAATGAATGTGACAACTTCCCTCTTGAAATAGTCATTTATAGCATAGTAGGCCATCTGATTGATTCAAAACAGGACTATTCCATTTTTGCTCATTAATTCCTAAGTTATCTATCTTTATGCATTCTAATCCCTTTTTTGCCTTTCAATTGTTATCGATTCATATGTTGAACATTTTATGTTATAAGTATTAATAGATGTTTGGAACTTTTCCTTCCCATTTTGATTTGTTCCCCATCAATAAAAGGAGTTCCCAAGAGTTTTAATTTATTCATGACATTTGTGATTGACTTTACTTTTAGAAGGAAACTCTTCCTCATTTGTATTTTGAGTGCTTTCCAAACGGAAGGGCTCCTCTTCTGGAATTATATCTAGTGATTTTCTGTTGCTGTTCATTGATTTCAGTGACTAATCCCCCAGGAGTGGGCAGCCCATGTAGGGTGTTCTTAGTCTGGAAGCTCTCCTGAAACCCGTCGTCTTGAGCGATGCGGCTGGTATTTGAAATGCCAGTCACGTAGTTTCCACCACGATTTCAAATGAAAGTATGAGAAACTGGCACCAGTTTTTAGACCTTCTGATTTAAAACTTCTTTTTTTTTTTCAAGTTAAACTTTTTCCTGGTCACGTTTATGGACTATGTGCCCCTCACCCTGAAGATCATTTTAAGGACATGGCCACAGCGTGACCGGTGCTCAGCTAGTGTTTGACTGTGCTTTTTCAAATCTTCCTCCCGCAGGGCCGCCCCCTGAGGATGGTGAATGTGTGAGGCCCGCCATGACCAGTCGAAGGTGCCAGACCACCATGAACAATATGCTGGACCACAGGGCCAGGCCAGGTCCCACAGCCTCTCATACCTTAGAGCCTGAGAGCGAGGAGGTCGAGCTGCCCCTGGAAGAATATGTGCCTACAGGACTGGAGCTGGCCACTCTGCGGCCTGAAAGCCCCCCACCTGTGGAGCAGGTTTGTATCGACCACAGCCCTGACGGGGACTCAAGCTCTGACTATGTCAACAACACCTCGGAGGAGGAGGAGTATGATGAAGGCCTCCCAGAGGAGGAGGAGGGGATCACCTACTACATCCGATACTGCCCTGAGGATGACAGCTACCTCGAAGGCATGGACTGCAATGGGGAGGAATACCTAACCCACAGTGCCTCCCAGGTGGAGACTGATGAGTGCCAGGAGGCGGTGGAGGAGTGGACAGAGTCAGCGGGCTTGCACCCTCCTGGCCCCAGGGCTGACAGCAGCCAAGATTACCAGGATGGCCACCTCCCTATCCCAGAGCATGAGACCTCAACGCTGGAGACCCACAACCAGGAGGAAAGTATCCATTACTCTCCTGGTGGAGAGGGTTACCAGGACTACTACCCGACAGAGGCCAATGGGAATGCATGTGGGGGCTCCCCCTACCTCCTAAGGCGGGTAGGCGGGGACTTGGAAGACCAGGAAGAAGATATAGACCAGATTGTGGCTGAGATTAAGATGAGCTTGAGCATGACCAGCATCACCAGTGCTGGAGAGGCCAGCCCAGAGCACACGAATGTGCAGGGCCCTGAACTTGAGCCTGGAAATTCCACAAATGCCTCCCCACCTGGCAAGGACAGCCATGGCCCCAGCAGACATGAAGGCCGACCCAAGTCATTGAACCTCCCTTTGGAAACCAAGAACCATGGAGACTCGCAGAGAGGCTTTAAGACTAAGATCAGGACACCAGAGGAGAAGCCAAAGTGGCCCCAAGAGCAGGTAAGACTCTGGCTGTTCTAGATGACCCAGAAAGTAAGAGTTATTCTGGTGTACTCACCCCACCACACTGCTCAGACTGGCGAGGAGACCAGGGGTGGGGGTGGGCCTGAATGTTGAAGTGGTCTACTTGTGAGTTTGTGTGGGGTGTGGGGTGCTATACAATTTTCATCACATGTCCAAGTTTTCATTGCCTCAAGCAGTAGCTCAGCATTTCTCCCTCTGCTCAGTTCCTGGCAATCACTAATACACTTTTATCTATGCATTTTCCTATTACAGATATAGCAATATGAATGGAGTCATACAGTACTTGTCTTTCTGTCTGGCACATGGCACTCCATATAATCATTTAATGTCTCTTTCATGTAGTATCATATATAGCATATCAAAAATTTCATTTTTGACTGATCAATATTTAATTGTGTGACTATTCTACAATTTGTTTATCATTTCATCTATTGAATTTTTCAAACAGCCCCTTCTATTTTTCATTGTTTTGAATGGTGTTGCTACAAGTATTGGTATTCAAACTCAAATATCTGTTTCTATTCTGGCTTTTAAGATCTTTTTACATAAATCTAAGAGAATTACTAAGACTTAAATTAACTCTGTTTAATTTATTGGAAAACTCTTTATAGTTGACACAGTGGTGGTGTTATTTTTACATTCACACCAGCATGGAGTAAGTCAGAAAAAAAACAGTGCTATCAAGTTGCTTCCTACTGATAAGTTATCCTAGATGCAGTTATTGAGACTATATATTTTTTCTTTGATTATATCTTACATAGGCAAGAAAAGGAGATATTACAGACTAATTCAGAAATAACTTTTTAATTGTAAAAGGTAATGTTTTACAGAACAGGTAGTCAGTTTAATATTCAATAGTTTATACACATATTTTTCAACTTATTACCCCCTTAGATGGAATCCTTTCTCTGAAGCAATTGAGTCCAATCAATAACCCCTTTCAGCCCAGTAGAAGGACAGATAAATGAATTTAGCCTGGTTCCTGGAACAAACTCTCACAGTAACCAGAACTGTATCTGAGTGCTTCCTCAATTATAAGATTTACAAAGTTTATATATTTGAATGTTCTATAACATTTTTTATAGATTTTTATAACATTTTTGCATGTTGACTACAGATAACATGCAGGTGGAGCGTCACATAGAAGGGATTCATATAATTAGGAAATGAAATAGAGATATATTACCCAGAGGGAAATATTACCCATATCACCAATGTGACATGCTAGTAGCCTGACTGGCTACACTCCAAATATCAAGGGTTACCTCCTAATGTTTATGTCTCAAATGGGTCAGGGTTAATGTACTAGGTTGAAGTTTCTAGAGAAGCAGTGTATATATATATATATATAGAGAAAGTTATTTCAAAGATGACTCCACAATTGTAGAAGTGGGCACATCCATTCCAGTTCAAGACCATGGGTCAGATGCAAGCTTCTCTTGAGTACTGTAGCGGCAGGGGATTATAGACAAGAAGCAGGAAGATTAAGTGGGAAGATCACAGGTGGGTGGATGCCAAGCTGAATATGGCATTGGCCAAGTGAATCTAAGATTGGCCGTCTTCCAATGATACACAGGTGATATAACTCCTGATATCTACAGGTGATAAGCTCTTGGGATCAATGAACCACATGCAAGATCCATAGCCATATCCGGCAGAAGTGAACAAGCTTCTATACACTGTCAGTCTATTGCTAGAAATAGTGGCCTCATTCCTCCACCCCATATCCATCTAAATTGTATCAACGATGTGGCGAGATTAGCTTGGCTACTTCACAGACAATTCCATCATGGGGTGGATCATACCATGAGACATTGTATTATGGGGGGATCCTTGGCCCAACAAGTTGATATAAGACTTATCACAGTATGCTCCTTGTCACCTTGGCACTTGTGCACATCTCCTTCAAACTCAGTCTGTAAATAAGGACAGTGATAAAGGCATTTTTACACCTAACATGATATGACTGAAAATGTCCTATCTCCATTTAAATCTTATATCTCATAAGTGAAGAAAACAAAAAGAGTTGATTCATACATACAAGAAGGAATTTTTCCTAACAATTACAGCTATCATTTCTGTAGCTGATCATGTGACAGTAGCTGGTTTTAGTACTACCTTCTTCCATTCTTCTAAAGGTATACTAATTCTTTATACCTTTTGCCCTTAGCAAGTGTTTTGGCTGGTCTTTTTTTTTTTTTTTTTTGCTGGTAACCCAAACTTCATTTTTAAGGGTCTGGGTCCCTGTTAGTAATATCGTAATTGGATTGCTGTAGTTTACCGTTGGCTTTAATCACAGGACAGGGTAATACTAAGAGACAACTCATGTAATTGCCTCAATTCCAGACATATTATTTTTCACTTCTATTATGCAATATCAATCCAATTTCCCCTTGGTAGCCAGTATCAGTTATACAATAGCATCCTTTTTTGCCTGTTGATCCAGAAACAGGAGGAGTTCATAATATCCAGTAGGCATTCTTAACTTCCATTTCAATGAATCAGTGCTGTGTCTCTAGGTGGAAGTGTTCCTCCATTTGGAACGGAGGACGCTAGACCTGAAATACTTAGGGTTGCAGGGAGAGGAAGCAAAAAAGTTGTGATGGGTCTTTAGAAGTAGTAAATGGTACCAATCCAATTTCTACTCCTTGGCTTCTGGACCTGTGAATCTTGGAGAAAAAGCACCATATATTTGGATGGAGATTTAGAGTACATACAGTTTCCTGGAACATTATTCCAAGCCTGCAAGGTGTTGCCACTTAGAAGTCCTTTATTTTATCAGGTCAAGCTGCTTCAGGGTTTAGGGAAACCTGGTAAGATCAGTGGGTTCCATGGGCCCATTGCCCACACTTCATTTAATGTAAAGTGAGTTCTGTGATTCCAGGAAATGCTGGATGGAATACCATTTTGATGGATAAGACATTCTGTAAATCTATGAATGTTAGTTTTAGCAAAAGTATTACATTACATGAGGTTAGGAAAATCTATATCTAGGGTAAGTGTCTCTACTTATAAAACCCTACCCTTCCCATGGTGGACATGGTCCTGTCACCATGTTGTTGATTGATCTCCTCTACAAATGGTCCCAAGTCTTGGTCTCCACATTGGTTTCACCTGCTGGCAGATTGGGCAATGAGCACAGGCATTAGCCAAGTTAGTCTTGGTGAATGGATAGCTGGCCATGTTTCTAAGTTAAGTTGGATGGGAATTATCACCTCTGCATTCACAAGCCCTTGGTGGTGGCACAAAACTCTGCAATCCCTCCAAGAATGAAATACTGCTTTTGCTTTACTACTTTTTCATTTATGGTTTTATATAGCACAAATAAAACTCTCAAATAACGGGACTTCTATTTATTTTCTTTGCTGCGCAGCCTGGCCTTGGGATTGGTGACTCTGAGGGCCAGCTGGGCTGCTCTTTCTACAATGGCTTTGCGATTCTTGGAGGAAACGTTGTGAGCGATCTGTGCACAGTGAGACTTGTTGCACATCAGCAGCACTTGCAGATCTTGATGTTGTGAATCATGAACTTTTGGAAGCCCCTGGGCAGCATGTGCTTGATTTTCTCATTGCTCCCCTAACCAAGGATGGGCATCAAGACCTGCACCTTGAATCTCCTCCGCACCCTGTTGTCGATGCCTCTGCTCTGGCGCCAGTTGCGCTTCATCTTGACATAGCAGTTGGGTTGGTGCCTGATGAACTTTGTGGTCCTCTTTTTGACAATTTTAGGCTTCACCAGGGGTCTGAGGGAAAGCTTGCTTTACTATTTTTATGAGCAAAGACAGTTCTAATAGTTTCTTGATTTTTTTTTGTCATAATAGTCCTTATTTCACATTTCAACTCTGGGAAACCTCCCTCAGTCAATTTTGGGGGTTCTGCCAGGTTCTGAGTTTGTATAATTCCATTAATATATTCAGGAACTTACTATAGCATGTGTTTTGGATCCACTAGGCACACCGTGAGACCAGCTTGAACTAAGATTCTATTAATAATTTTCCCTCTATGTACTCTCACTCTGACTGGTGGGCCTTCAAAACCTTTTGGACTCCTGGAATTAGTGTCATTTTAGAGCCAGTGTCCAATAATCCTTAAAAAGTCATATTATTTCCTTTTCCCCAATGAGATCACCCTAGTGAAAGGCTGAAGATCCCTTTGAAGAAGGTAGAAACAAACAAACAAAAACAGCATCCAACCTCCGCTATATCCCAGGCTCAAGTTTGGGAATTGATTAAGGGGTCCTGACTATTGTGGTTATTCAAATTCAATTGCTGTTCACCTAATTTAGAATTTGTGTGTATAGGTCAAGTAAATGTTTGGTAGCTTCCCCATCTATTTCACTTCTAGGGACACCTTTTCTAAGTAGCTAAAGCAAAAGTTTCATATGACTCAGGCTATTTTGATTACATTTTGACTCTTTTCTTCATTATGGTAACCACACCCACCTTGTTTATTAATTGCTGCAATTTTCCTCTTACATTAATGGGGCACACTCAGCCCTACTGTAGGCAAGTGTCCTTGGAGCACTCCATTTCTGGTTCTATGGGTTTATTCTAATAAACCCACTCACACATGCCAATGTCCCTAAACCTTTGGATATCTTTTACACAGTATATCAAAGGTAGGTCAGGTACTTGTACTTGACTTTGTAAAGGCCATCTTGTAACCCATGCTTCAATCATCCAACCAAATAAATTGTTAGGCCATCTCCTAATTTCTTGAGATGAAATGTTGAATGAAGGATTTGTGCTTTTTGAGTCCATACCAACAAAGTTGGACCGATCCTTTTACCTTTATCCTATAGCCTTAATAATGTTCCGAGAAATATACTCCAGGTTTCTTGATGGCACCTAACAACAAAAACTACAACAACAGCAGGTCTTTTCCTGTACATATTAGAAAACCCTAGCAGTGTGAGTCAGAGAGGATAATAATTTTACTGGGAATGGATTAACATTTTCATAATGGAGGGTCTGGGCTGGTAGCTGAAGTGGGCCAATAGAATCTAGGGCTTCAGTGTTTCATCTTTGGGATTATCAACCCACCTGAAATCATACCTGATTTCAGAGTCTCATTTCTGGCCAACAAATGCTCTCATTGTAGTATCAACGAGCTCTTTAGGTTGAGAATTAACCTGGCATTGTCATTCAGCTGATGGTGTTAATTACCATTGAGTCAGTACCAGCTCATAGCAACCCCGTGTACAGCAGAAGGAAACACTGCCAGTTCCTGTGCCATTTGCATTTGCATAAGCTACTGTGTCAATCCATCTCATCAGGCCCCCCCCTTTTTTTTTTAACTTTACTAAGCATGGTTTCCTTCTCCAGGGACGGGTCTTGCCTGAGAAAATGTCCACAATAGGTGAGGCAATGTCTCACCGTCCTTGTCTCCGAGGAGCATTCTGGTGAGACTTCTTCCTAGGCAGATAAGTTTGTTTTTTTGGCAGTTTACGGTACTTGTGATATTCTTTGCTGGTACCATCATACAAATACATGGATTTTTTTTTCCTTCGGTCTTCCTTATTCAGTGTTCAGTTTTCACATGCATATGAGATAATTAAAAATATCAAGGGTACCTTAATCCTCAAAATAGTATATTTGCTTTTCAGTACTTTAAAGAAGTCTTGTGAAGCAGATTTACCTAATACAATGCGTCATTTGATCTCCTGATTGGGAATCCAAGCAAGACATTATCTTTGGCAACTTCAAGCTTTTCTCCATTTATCATAATATTCCCTGTGGTCTAGTTGTGTGGATTTTGATGATCTTTTCATTGGATTATAATCCCTACTGACAGCTGCAATCCTTGGTCTTCATCAGCAAATGCTTCTAGTCATCTTCATGTGACAAGACTCTGGATTTTGTTTTCAGCATTAGCAGTTCTGTTACTAGAAGAGGCAAGGCTTTCTTTTGTGGCTTTGAGGTCTTTTTTGTGACATCGAGTGGGTTTCTGCAGCTCTGAGTTTATTTCTTTTCTTTCGCCATTTGCTTAGTGTTAGTAGTATCAACCAACTTCTCATCTTCACAGAACTGTAGGAAATGATCAAGCACACAATCACCCAGAACCTAACTTCTTATCTATATTTTTTACATCAGTGGTGTTTTTGATGAACCAGATGCAAGCTCCAGACCCAGCCAACAAAGTGAGTTAACTTCTACATACTTTAAGTCTATACTAGGAATAGGTCACAGCCCAAATGAAACCTCCCTCAGTCGTCTCTAGACTGTGACTTGATTAACTGCTTCACTGCTTCACAGAAGATCTCATCAAAGAGTTGACCACAGTTCAGTAGATCATATCATGGAAGACTCCTGACCCACCCAAGTTGACATAAACTGTAACTATCACAATTAGCATCTGAAGACTCCTTTTAGTGCTAGTCTTCGAAATGACAGACTTGTGAGCCTGGTAGGATTGTTTTATGTTACAGTGTTTTGTTATTTATGGCTTACATTTTAGGACTTTCCAAATCCCCCATTTGAGACTTATAATCTGCTTTCAGGCCATCAGTCTCACAGACTATGTGTTCTGCTCTCAGTTATTATCATATCTGCTCCAGAAAGCGTCAGCATTCCTCTGTCTGCTTGAAGAGCAAAGCAAACCTCGAGTGGTCTGATTGAACGTAACACCCGTTGAATGCAACAACAGTTTAAGACACTTTAGAAAGTGTTTTAAAATAAAGTTTTTGTCATCTAAATGAGGAAATCAAGGTGTCACTTTCAAGACCGCTTGAGCTTTTCCCTTTTGTATTTCTGTCGTTACTTGATCAAGTCACCTGCTAATTAAGTCAGACTTACTGGTGAGGTTAAAGCAGCACATGACTTGAATTTTGAGTACCCACGATTGTGTAAGAGTGGTAGAAAGTACACTGTTTCCTAGTTTTCTAAAAGACTTCTCTGCTTTGCCCTAATTCTTGACTAACACTTGAGAGTTAGCATTCAGGGAATTTGCATTGATACAAGCCAATTTGTTAATTTACAACCGGTTGCACCTCTTGAAGGGAAAGATAGGGAAATAGCAAAGTATTCTTTCTGCCTTGCTTACTAAATGAAGACATGGGTGTGTCATCTATAAATGACCGTCTAATCACATTAGTATGTGCAATGTCAGTAAAGTGTTAGCAACATGACAGGTGCATTGCTAATATCCCAATTGAGCACCCCCTGCCCATAAATTTGTGGAAACAGGAGAAACTCAGTTTCTATACATTACAAACCATATAGGAGAGAGTTTGACCTGGGAGTTGTAATAGAATATGGTTTGGACAATTGTGGCAGTCATGTGCTTATGTTAATTTTATGATTGAAATGTAGGGGTGGAGTCTAGCCTGTTAATCTGGAGATAGCCATTGAGTAGCCAATGAGACCTCTATGTGGGCATGGCTTTCTCCCGAGACTTCCAGGAAATCTCACGATATTTCCCTCCTGGAGATGAGAAGCTATCTTCCCCAGTGGTTGAGAGTTAGTCTTAGAGATGATGAATCATGGAAAAGGCAAGATGGCAGCATCCGAGAAGCTGGAGGAGCCGATAGAGAGACCACATGGCCTTTCTCTGATGGAGCCAGACCTCTGAAGCTGGAGCGGCATGCTGTTGATGGACCCTGAGCCCTGGAAGCGAGGAGCCATGGGGAGACCCCTGCCAGCGCCAGAATTCTGCACCCACTGACCTGTCACTTCGTGGGTCGGAAGGAGACTTTATAGACTTATTTCGGGCATATGGGTTAATATCGGGCGTATGACTTTGAACTGGACTGGGCTGGGATGCCTTCTCAGTGTCACATTCCTTATGTATATAAACCCTTTCCTTATATCCATATGAGTGTCTTTGAAATTTGTTCCTCTAGTCTACCTGGACTAACACAACAACCCCACAGTTTACGTTATTGCCCTTGCTCAAATCAAGCCAGAATATCTGATAGTATGTATACATCTTGAGGAGCTTGTAATCTGAAATGCTTGATAGGAATTTCGCTCAGGCCCATACACAGGTCCCCACATGTAGACATACAGATATGTTCATTTTCTCCTTAGTGTTGGAAGATAGTGTAATTGTGAAGGACCTTGATTTGAGTGCTCTTGTGAGTCAAACAGGATTTCAGGAATGAACAAGATTTAACTCTCCCCACCCAAACAGAGCTCTGATTAAAATGTCTTTTGATGCTGTGCCCAAAAAAGTGAGGAGAGAGACCTCAGGTTCTAAGAAATGTAACTGCCTTTTAGAGACATAGGCTCATTCAAGCATAAGGAAGAACAATAAAATGTCAAAGACTCTTCTGTAGCTTTAAGTCTGGAACAGATTTGGCTCCCCAGTCCTTATGTGGATAGTGCATATGATGAATTCAGGACTTGATGTCTTCTGGTGTGACTACCATCTGGATGGCTAAGATGTTGATGAAACGGTCCTATCTGGGCTGCAATGGAAAATTCTTGTGTTTCTAAAGCAGGATCTTATCTCCAATGTGGAAGGGATGCACTTTCATTTTTAGGATAAACCTTTTCTGTATCCAAATGGGGTTGGGAATGCTATAAAGAATATGGGTTAAAACATTCACAAAACAAGACATAACATCCTTAGGAACATTTATGTAATTACCAGAATTGCTGGGCAAGATGTTTAGTAAGTATTGCCTTCGGTAAAGTAACTCAAACAAGCTTAATTTAAGTTTCTTCCTCCTCAGGGTTATGCCTTACCAACCCTGAAGTCAACACTGTAGCAGTTTAACTCTTTATGACATAACTTGCATAAATGTCTCTTATGCTCTGACGTATTCCTTTAACTTTATCATTTGTAGCAGCTTTTTGCACAGAATGCAATTTCTCCATTATTCTTAGAATTCAGGAACTAAGGATAAAAGTGAGATTTGTTGTTAATTTTCAAGTTTTGGGGCAGTTCCAATATTGGGATTATTCCTTTTACAAACTTTGTGACTTCCCTTCAGTTTCTATCTGGGAAGGGAAAACTCTGTCCATCCTGAAAAGGCATGTGTTAAGCTTAATAAAGCACCACATGTCTGTCAGTTTGGTGTACTGTGGTGATTTATATGTTGCTGTGATTCTGAAAGTATGTAACTGGTATATTTTTATACCAGCGAGGTTACCCAAAGTGAACAGGTTTCATCAATTTCCAGACTGAGAATAGACTACGAAGAAGAAATAGGCTGTCCATTTCTGAGGAATTAACCATGGAAAACACTATTGAGAGTGTTAGAACATTGTCAGTCACCAAAACCTTAGTGAGCAGAAGCAGAATATTGTCAGAGATTGTGTCAGAAGATGAGACCTTCAGGTTGGAAGGCACTGAAAAAACAACTGAGGAAAAACTTCTTTCTCAAAGTAGAGTTGACCATAAAGACATGAGTGGAGTGACACCTAATGAGTAAATCCTTTGTGGCCCTCATTTTTGGGTGGAATATAACTCCACCCAAATGAATTTCAAAATGAATTGAAAAAGCTGCAAGCATCAATTAATAATAGGAAGGTGGAATATACAAAGAATGAATCTAGGAAATTTAGAAGTTATTGAAATAAAATGAATGCATAAAGATTGATATTCTAGGTTTTTAACTCAAAACCAAAGTCACTGAGCCATTGAGTCAGTGCTGGCACATAGAGCCCCACTGTTTTGAGGGGGTTTCTGAGACTACCACTGTTTAGGGAATAAAAAGCCCCGTCATTGTCCCGAGGAGCTGCTGGTGGTTTTCACTGTTGACCATGCAGATTGCCCCACACATAATCATCATACCACCAGGACTCCATCATTTTTGGTGTGAGTTAACCGAAATTAACTATTGGCCATTTTGAATCAGAAAATGATGTGATTTATGACACTGGGAGTAATACAATTAATAACGTCTTTGTGTTCATTGCCAAAATGGACCTTTTAAGATTTATCTTGAAATTCAGTGCTGTCTTGTGAAAGAATAATGTCTATCTGCATACAAGGAAATACAGTCAACACAACAATAATTCAAATTTCTACAGCCAACACTGCATTTCTACAGTGATGTAGAAATCGAGGATTTCTACCAGTGTCTTCAGTGTGAAACTGATCAAACATGCAACCAAGGTACATTAATAATTGTTGTTGGTAATTGGAATGCAAAAGTGGGAGACAGGAAGGATAGTAGTTGGAAAACATGGTCTTGGTGACAGACACAAAGCTTAGAGGTCATATGGTAGAATTTTGAAAGTCCAACAAATTGTTCATAGCAAATACCCCTTTTCAGCAACAAAAAGGTGACTTTGTATATAGATTTCTCCTAATGGAACTCACAGCAATCAAATTGATGACATCTGTGAGAAGAAACAATGGAGAAATTCAATATCTGCAGCTAAAAAGAGACTAGCAGCTGACTGGAGCAGACCATCATTTGCTTATATGTAAGGTCACGTTGAAGTTGAAGAAAATTTGAACAAGTCCACAAGAACTACAATACAACCTTGAGTCTATCCTACCTGAGTTTAGGACACATCTCAAGAACTGTTACGTTGCATTTAACACTAAAGAGAGAAGACATGATGACCTGAGGGAGGATATCGGGAGTATCACTCAATGACAAAAGCAACCGTCATTTAGATGGCAAGAAAGAAAGAAAAAAAATCAAAGTGGATGTCAGAAAAGACTGAAATTTTCTCTTAACCATAAAGTAGCTAAGGCATGTTAAATGATGAAGTAAAAAAGCTGAACAGAAATGCAAAGGTAGGGCTGAGCTCCGGTGGCGTAGTGATGAGTGCGGGACTGCGGTCCACAAGGCTGGTGGTTCAAATCCAGCAGCAACTCTCCAGGAGCAAGACTAGGCCTCCCATTGCCACCAGAGGGCAGTGATGCCCCCCCAATGCAAAGGCAGCTGGAGAAGATAAAATATTATAAAGGTGAACAGATTTAGAGTTAGTAAACCAAAAGGGAAGAGAAGAACTCAAGAAAATATTCAAGCCTTCAGTTTTGATACTGAAAGACTATTCGCAAAATGTTGAATAATGTAGGAAACAGCAAAAGAAGATGGAAAGAATAAGCATCATTGTACAGTAAAGAGCTAGTCAGCATTCAGACATTTAAAGAGGTAGCATATAATCAAGAACCAAGAATAATGAAAGAAATCCAACCTGCTTTGAGAGCATCAACCAAATACAAGACTCCAGGAATTTATAGACGCCTTGGAAACCTCCATGATAGGACCTAGCACAATGTAATCAGCTCCAGATGCAATCGGAAGGAGTCATCTTCCAGTGACTTACTTTTTATATCAGTAGATACTGTGGAAGTCTTCATTGCATTTTGCTGAGCCTACATCCTTCATCTGCATCATTGACTTCTAGTTCTTTGCATATGGGTCATTTGCTTGCTATGGCCTGCTAGTGCCTGCCAATCCTGGGAGCCATCTGAAGCCTGCTATCTGCACTGCCAACCTTGGATTCATTCACCCTTCTGAGAATCACAAGCCTGGCCTGCTGACCTTCTGCCTTAGTAGCCTGTGTTGTTCTGCTGATTAAGGATCGACTCATCAGTCCTGAAGCTACTCTAGTCAGGATGTCTCTTCCAACTTAACATCTGGTTCAAAGACTTTAAATCAAACAGCACTCATTTGCTTCTAAAATTTATTAAACATTTTCTTGGTATAAATTTCTTCTTAATTACAAGATTTGTCAAGCCTTACATTCTATGTTTCCCAATATCTTGTCTAAAGAATCTCTCAATATTGCAACTCTAGGTTTTAGTTTTTTTCTTCAGCATCTTCAGCTTGAAATATGTTGGTCATGCCCTTCCATTTTGGCTTTCTAACTCCAGATTTTGCACATTTCGTATGAATTTTTTACTTTGCTTTCTCCAAGGAGCTCGCTGATTTAGTAGACTATGCATTGTATTCCTAACCACAAGATTAGCAGTTCAAACCTACCAGCAATTCATCAGGAGAAAGATGAGACTCTCTGTTCCAGTAAGAATTTGCTGTCTTGGAAACCCAAAGAGGTAGTTCATTATACTCTGTCCTAAAGCATTGCTATGAGTTGAAATTGATACTATAGCAGTGAGTTTGTATTTTTGTCTTCAGTAGCTGCCATGGAAGTTTCTGTTAAACTCTTTTATGTCATAATTTCTTCCATTTATTTTTGCTACTTTACATTCAGCAGTAAATTTCAGTTTCTTCTGCTACCCACTTCAGTCTTTTCTTTGTCTTCAATAATCTTTTGCTTTCTTTGTGTATAATGTTCTTGATGCTATCTCACAATGCGACATATCTTTCATTGTTGTCCAAATGTGATCATGAGATGCTTTCTTAGCTGAGGTGGGATATGCTCAAGGTCATTGTTTGGCTCTCATAGACTTGTTTTAATTTTATTCAGCTTCAATGTGAGCTTACATATGTGCAGTGAGTGGTCTCTCTGTTAGTCAGTTCCTTTCCTTGTTTTGGCTGATGATATTTCTTTTCCCAGATGTAGTAAATTTGATCAGTAGGTGTTGTATGTGGTGTCATCTGGATTTACAGTAGTCACAAGTTGTTTGTAAAAAGGTATTAAAAACAAATCATTGGTCTTACAAAAACGCAATCGGTGAGCTCTGATTTCCTTTCTAGTACCAAAGCCTTATTGTCCAACTTTGAATCCAGCTTTTTCATTCCACTTGACAATAATTATCAATGCATCTTGATTATATGTTTGATCAATTTCCAATGAAAAAGTTAATAGTATTATTCATTTTCTTCATCACCAACTTTAGTGGTTGGTATATAAGTTTGAATAATAATGGTATTAACTGGACTTTCTTGTAGACGTATAGATACTATCCTTTGCTTCTTGCATTGTAATTCATGAATGATTTTGAAATGTTCTTTTTGAAGATGAATATGATGCTATTTAGTTTGAATTTATCATTCTCAAATAGTAAATCATATAATTGTCTGATTTGAAATGGCCAGTACCAGTTTCTCTCTGCTCCCTAATGGATAATCTCACTGATATTTGAAACACCAGAGACATAGGGGCACTATATATAACAGAAGGAAATACTGCCCAGTCCTTTGCCTGTCTCACAGAATGACAAGCTGATAGAGAAGTGGTGGTACAAAATCATAGACATTTTTATTCAGCAAAAATGTCAAGATGTGAAGTTGTTGCTTTTTTAATTCATCATTTCATTGTGCTCTACAGATCTTTACAACAATCCATCATTCACTAGTATTAAGCACACTGGTATATATGTTGCCATCAACATTTGCAAAACAATTTCTTTCTACTTGAGTACTTGGTATCAACTCTTCTTTCTCCCTCCTCCCTTCCAACCCTCCCATTCTTGTGAATGGTTGATCAATTATATATTATTATTGTTTCAAGTCTTAAACTGTCCGTTGTCTCCGTTCACCCACCTTTATGTTATTCGTCCCACTGGGGGATTTTTATGTCCAACCTGGTGATGGGTTCCTTCCACTCTCCTGCCTTCCCCATCGTGATATTGCTATTCCAACTACTGTTCCTGAGGGTTTTATTTGCTCTGAATTTCATGTGTTGAGAGCTCTTGCCTTGTACCAATGTGTGCACTCCAGTCTAGCTGGATTTGTGAGGCAGAACTGAGTGATGGTAGTGGGATGGGAAGAAAAAAATCTTCATTGCAAATCCTCATCACCCCAGTTCTCAACTTTCTTTGCAATTTTTCATAATAAGTCCGTGTGATTGTTCTCTGCCCTTTGAGACAATCTATTAAAATTATCCCATTGAAATCCCCAAAACTCTTCTCAGCTGATCTTGAGTTTAACTGACCAAACAGGTTCCTCAGAAGTCACTGTTCTGTTTGAACATTTTTTGTTGAGTTTTGAAGGTGCTTCAATGGGACTAAGACAAGTATATTTCGGTAAGAACTTATCTCCAGTCATCCACTCATTACAGATATGCTTAGATGCATTTTGTTTGTAATAAACCTAGGCATGTATTAAATGGAGCTACAGTAACAATAATTTTTTTAACCCTCAAAGCTGGTGGCCCAAAGTAGTCATGAATGAGACCAACTAACTGGAAGCCTTCGCTTTGCAAACAACAACTAGACAAGGATACTCTCCATCACTATTCCTATTCGATGCTGTATTCAACTCATTCCTTACTAGAGCATTAAGATAAGAAAGGGAAATGAAAGGAATCCAGATGACTGTGCTAGTGGTTAGGAGCTATTGAGTCAATTCATATTGATAATGATTCTGTGTACAACAGAGTGAAACATTGTCTGGCCCTGTGCCATGCTCACAAGTGTTTTTATGTGTGGGCCCATTGTTGCAGTCACAGGATGGAGCCTCCTTGTTGATGACCTTCTTCTTTTCTTTCAGTGATTTTATTGGGGGACCTTAAAGTTCTTATAACATTCCATACATCATTTGTATCAAGCATATTTGCTCACATGTTGCTGTCTTCATTTCCAAATATTTTCTACTTGAGTCGTTGGTATAAGCTCCTCTTTCCCCCTCCTTTTTTTAGTAGATCATTTTATTGGGGGCTCATACAAGTCCCATCATGATCAATGCACATGTCAATTGTATGCAGACCACATTCGCACACTTGTTGCCATCATCACTCTCAAACATCCTCCCTCCACTTAGGTCCCCAGTACCAGCTCCCCGTGTTTCCCCTCCCTCCCCACTCCAACTCCCCCATGAACCCTTGATAATTTACAAATTGTTATTACCTTTTCATATTGTACACTGTCCGATGTGTCCCCTCATTCACTTCCCTGTTGTCCATACCCCAGAGAGGAGGCCATATGTAGGTCTCTGCAATCGGTTGCCCCTTTCCACTCCATCCTCCCTCCACACTTCTGGTATCACTACTCCCACTACTGGTCCTGAAGGGATCATCGATCCTGAATTCCCCATGTTTCCAGCTCTAGTATACATCCCCTGGCTTAGTTGGATTTGTCAGGTAGAATTGGGATCATGTTAGTGGGTGGGAAGAAGCATTTGAGAACTAGAGGAAAGTTGCATACTTCATTGTTACTACACTGCACCTTGACTGGTTCGTCTCCTTCCTGCAACCCCTCTGTAAGGGGATGTCGCTTCACCTATTGATGAGTTTTGTGTCCCCAATCTTTACTCTCTTTCATTTATAATGATACAATTTTTAGTTTTTTGTTGTCTGATACTGGACCCCTTCGACATCTCATGGTCACACAGGCTGGTGTGCTTTTTCCATGTGGACTTTGTTTCTTCTGAGCTAGATGGCTGCTTATTTACTTTTAAGCCTTTAAGACCCCAAGTGCTATATCTTTTGATAGGCAGACACCATTATCTTTCTCCACCACATTTGCTTATGCATCCATTTGTCATCATATCAGGAAGGTGAGCATGCAGTGTTATGATTTTTAGTTCTTGATGCCTGCTATCTGATCCATTTGACACCTCGAGGTCCCACAAGCTGGTGTGCTTCATCCATGTGGGCTTTGTTGTTTCTGAGCTAGATGGCTGCTTGTTTACTTTCAAGCCTTTAAGACCATAGATGCTACATCTTTTTTTAAAAAACATTTGACCCACATATTCATTTTATTGACATCTATTATCAATTTCAATAAAATGGTTACAGATCTTTTTTAATTTTGCAGCTTGAATATATTTCCCAATAATAATTCTTGGTGGAAGTATAGTTTGTAAAGATAAGCCAATATATATGTATATATACTTCTTAATATTTCCAACGTTATTAAAAGGAAACAAAATATCTAGAAAGCAAAGCTATGATTAGTTATATAAATATATTAATTCATAAAATTAGAGGTATTGGCTTTTGTACATATATTTATAAGGGAGTACATTGAGGAAGTGGATGGAATTTCAAGTCTTCACTCAACACAAGGACACTTTGTTATTCTAAAAACTTGGGGTCAACCAGAGCGCAGTATAGCACCTAGGAAACACACAATATTTCTCTGGTTCTTTGAGACTTTCTCACACCCCACTTTCATGACTCCAGTTTTGCCTTGCAGTTCTAGCTAGACCAGGGCATGTACATTGCTACAGATAAAATCTCACAGCACACAGAATCTAGGTCATACAAACCCCTTAGTGATGCTACATTTTTTGATAGCTGGCCACCATCTACTTCCTTCACCACCTTTGCTTATGCACACATATGTCTTCAGTGATTGTGTCGGAAAGGTGAGCATCATGGAATGTCAATTTAATAGAACAAAGTGTTCTTGCACTGAGGAAGTACTTGAGTGGAGGTCCAATACCCATCTGCTGCTCTACTACTGACCCTATAAGTATATGCTCATTGATATATTTCCCCATCATCACATATAAATATATGCACCTATGTACATTCCTGTATTTAAACCTCTTTAAGTGCCCTTTACCCCCCAGTTCTTTCCTCTATTTCCTTTTACTTTCCTCTTGTCTCACTATCATGCTCAGCCTCCACTTGGGTTTCAGAATTTTCTCTCTGTTACATTACTCTTGATCAATCCCTATCGGACTTCTCACACCCACCTTATCACTGATTTTGAATCAATTGTTATTCTCTTATCCCTGGGCTGGTCAACACCACCTCCTTTTCCTCTCCTCCCCTTCTCCCATGTCCCCCCACCCCGAACCATCAGTCTGGACATTTTTCCTTCTAGACTCTTTATCCAGCCTATCTTATCTAGATAGACCTGCAGAGATAACAATATGTACATTCTAACATGAAGCAATCAAAGAAAATAAAACAATAATAAAAACCCCAATGTTCAATATTCATATGTGTGTAAAAAAACAAGAATAATAGCAATATAAAAACCTGTAAATAGTTCCAAGTCTGTTCATTGACCTCCAGGAGTGTCCCCTGGTTGAGTCGGATGATATGCCACACCCTGGCCCTGAAGTATATCCTTGTCACTCCATCTGGAACTCCATGCTCTGTTGCACACCTTTAGTGTTTTGCCATTGTGTGGTTGGGTCAGATGGTATAATCCTGACTCTGTTTCTCCATTGGTGACCCTGAAAGGCCTTGGGTTAGTGAGGGTAGCTGTGTTTTATAATGGGGCTGGCCATATGATCCTATCTGTGCATCGGTTGTTCTGATTGGGAATATTGTCTTCGAGGCCCGGTGGGCCAGGATGCACTCCATTCTCTCTCCCCCTTCATTTGTTCTCATATGCTCTGGTCAGGCATATCTCACTCCCCAAGCTACAGCTTCAGTGCTGACCTCAAAGCAAACTTTGCTGGGAGAGAGGTGGCTTCCCCTTTAGTTGGGATTGAGGTTGTGTGCTTAGACCCCTCCACTGGTTCCCCGCGCCATGCCATCATGCTGCATTCACATGCTGGTTCACCGGGTTTAAGTTTGGTCCCTCTTTCCCTGTGGAGATATAAACAATATGCTCCCTTCAGCGGACAATATTTACCAATAGGGACCAACCTCTAAACCGTATAGAAATCCTCAAAACTTCAGCAATAAAAAGACTGATAATTCAATTAAAGTTTGAGTGAGGACATGTGCAGATATTTCACCAAATAAGACATTCAGGATGTCAACAAACACAGGAGGAAAGGCTCAAAACTATCAGCCATTAGAGAGATCAAAACAGTCTAATGCTGTAGATGGTGTGTGTAGTGGGGACCCCTGATATTAGTGATTGCTAACCTTTCTAATGCCACAACCCTTTAATACATTTCTTCATGATGTGGTGACCCCCTCAACCATAAAATTATTTTTGTGCTACTTCATAAATGTAATTTTGCTACTGTTATGAATTGGGGGACTCTGTGAAAGGGTCATTAGACCCCCAAAGGGGTCATGACCAATAGGTTGAAAACCACTGCCTAATACTCTCCCTGTGGAATTGTATGATAATGCAAACACTGTGGGAAACAATTTGATATTTTTTATAAAGTTAGAAATAGTATATGATACGGAATTCTCACTACTAGATACATATTCTAAAGGAATAAAAATTATCACATGGCATTGTATGATCTTTACCTTCCTGACACGATCACTGAAGACAAAATGGGTACGTAAGCAAATGTAGTGAAGAAAGCTGATAGTGCACGGCTATTAAGCTATATAGCATCTGGAGTGTTAAATCCTTGGAGTTAAGCAAGCAGCCTTCTAGCATGGAAGCAACAAAGCACACAAAAATTTGTGAGATCATGAGGTATCATTAGAGATAGGTATCAGAAGTTCAAAAACAAGAAATCAAATTGACTTGAAGACACATGGACAAAATGGACATCCCCAACCCACTTGTAAGGCAGGTCAGAGAAGGGTCACATAAAAGGGATGGTGCATCTACTGAGCAAAATAGCGCTGATGAAACATATAGCTGTGTTCTAGTTCTTGTATTTGCCTCCCCTTACTATTATGGTCTTTGTTTTACCTCATTAATCTTCTCTGACCTGTGTATGTTCATTTGTATAATTGAGTGTTCAATTTATGAAAGCCAAGATAGGTAACCCTTCAGAAACAGTAGCAGGAATAATCGTTCCCAAAGGGTATGGGAAGGGTGGGGGGAAAGGGAACTGATAGCAATGATAATTGTCTAACCCCACTCAAAGGGAACGAGTAACAGAATTGCCGGTGAGTGGATACATTGGATGGTCTAAGATAATTGCAAAAAAGTAGTATCTCTATATCTATATGTTCCTGAGCAGAGGGAAGGGATAAAGGGGAGCTGATATCAAATAGCTCAAGAAGAAAGAAAGTGTTTTGAAATCCACAGTCGTAGCAATGGTAAAATCATGCTTGAGCTCATTGAATTATGTATTGTTAAAATATCTGTAAAAGTTCCCAATAAAATGATTAATAAAAAAGTCACCACATGAATAGACATGTAGACAGCTATGTTAATTGCAGCATTATTCACAGTGACTGAAAGATAAAAACAACCTAAATGCCCATCAGTGAATGAATGGATAAATGAACCATCGCATATACACAGTTTTAAAGAATGATGATGAATCTATGAGACACACTAAATATACTAATCTGGAGGACATTATACTGAGTAAAATTAGTCAGTCAGAAAAGGACAAATATATGAGATCATTATTATAAAAAAGTAAAGGGTTTCGCATAAAAAGATATATTATTTGAGGTTACTGAGGATGGGGAGGAAGAAAGTAACTCACATATTAGAGGTTTGACATATTAAGCTTGTTAAAGGATGAAAAATGTATGTTAGAAAATGGGAAGGTCAGTAAAAAAGTAAGGCAAATAATAGGAGTTAAAAGCAAAATCCTGAAATAATCATAATAACAATAATCTAGGAGAAGAATAATAGATATGCAAAGGCAGATGGGGCTTTCCCCATGAATTTGACAGATGACATTTCTATGTATGTGTTTACATGCTTTAAATATAATCCATGAGTATAGTAGAACATACAGAGAAAAAGTTAAGAGAACTTGTTAGATATAACCAAACACCTCGAGGGGATGAGTTGATTGCCTTGGGTCTCTGGATATGATCTTGGGGTAACATTGAAGTAAATTGGCACAGTATAATCCACAAAAGGGGATTTTTTTTATGAGTATGGGGGGTCTTAAAACTTGTGAGGTAATAAAAAGTTTTTAAAAATTACAGCCTTGGAAATGAAAATTGTATGAGGCACTTGGGTGCTATCTTGTAATGTCACTTTAAATCGGAATCAATTTGATGACACAGAAGAGCAATTCTAAAACAATCACCTGGAAAATAAGTTTATTAGAATGCTCTTAAAAATTGTGAGTGGACACCTGTAATTCAGTGAATTATTTAATGACTCTTTGAGCCTTTGTAACCGCAACAGAATGTACCAAATTACAACAGAGATAAACCACAATTTGAAAGAAAACAGAAAATATTAAAAATCAGAGCAAACTGGCAATCTGTCACAAGGGAGAATAAATAAGGTTCTAGCCCTTTGAGTCAGATTTTTATTTTAATCTACTATCATAATCTCTTCAAATATTCTTTGATAACTCATCCCTCAATTATATTTAGAATGAAATCACTGAGGGCTTTTTCTTTGTGTAGATCCTGCAAATGGACTTTGGGCTTCCTCTGTCAATTCGTAGCCTTCTGAAAACTAGATTTCACAGTTTAAGCTCTGATATATTTCCTCCTTTGCATTTGGATTATATCATTTATAATTCTTGATCATGCAGGCTGCTGTGTTTCTTCCACATGGCCTTAGTTGACATCTCACTTATTCGAAAATAATCCTTTAAGGACCCAGCACTATTCCTTCTGGTAAGCAGACACCATCTCGTTTGTTCACACGCTTTGCTGTAGCACCCATATCTTCCATGTTTTCTTCGTGAAGACATGTATTGAGCAGGGCCATGTCATAAGAATTAGTGTTTTTAGATTGGAGCCAAGATTAAGTGCAAGCCCAAAATCTATTCCTATATATATTTAATTACTCTTTAAAAGATGATGTTTGGATTTGTATCAGAATTGCATTGTATTTATAGATTGCTTTAGGTAGTATTGACATTTTTACAATATTAAGTCTTCCTATCCCCGAACAAGGGCTATTCTTCCATTTGTTTAAGTCTCTTAGTTTCTTATAATAATGATTATAAGTTTCTTTCTAAAGGTATTTTGTTTCTTCAGGTTCATTCTTAGATATTTTATCTTTTGTGTAACTATTTTAAATGGTATTGCTTTCCTGATTTTTTTCTAGCTCTTTTCTCTGGTATATAGGAATCTGGTTGATTCTGCTTGTTAATCTTGTATCCAAACTCTCAATTATTTCCAGCAGTCTTTTTTTTTTTGGTGGACTCCTTAGAGCACTCTTACTATAAAGTCATTATCATCTTCAAATAGCAAGAACCTCACTTCTTCTTTGCTCAGTTATTTTCTCTTGATTTCCTTTTGTCTTCTAATGGTTCTAGCTAAGACTTCTAGCATGATGTGGATTAAAAGTTGTGGTAAAAGGAACCTTTGTTTAGTTCCTGTTTTTCAAGGGAAATATTTTCAGATTTTTCTCATTGAGTGTGATATTGACTGTTGAATTTTCTTATATGCTTATTATGTTGAGAAATTTAATTTCATTTTCTGTTGAGAATTTTTATTAGAAATGGAGTCAGTGGAGTTGTATATGATCAAATGCTTTTTCTTTATTTATTGGTATGATCTTGTAGGTTTTATTCTTTGTTTTTTTTATGTCGTGGGTCATATTGATTTTTTAAAAAATATTAAATCATTCTTGCATCCTTGGTATGAATCTTGCTTGTTCATGAGTTTTTTTTTCATATGTTACAGGATTCAATTGCCCAGAATTTTGTCATGAATTCTTGTATCATGTTAATGAAGGATATTTATTGATAGCTTTCTGTCTTTATGGGGTCTTCGCCAAGTTTTGGTATCAGAGTTATGAGTTTTGGAGTTTGCTTTCCTTTTCTTATTTTAAAATAGTCTGTGTAGTATTGATGACAGTTCTTCTCTGATTACTTGATAGGATTCCCGTGTTAAGGACTCTGATCCCGTACTTTTCTGGGTTTGAGGTTTAGTGGTGACTTGTTCTATTTCTTCTTTTGTCACGGACCTTTTGAGATTTTCTACATTTGAATGCATTTATTTGGATAGATAGTGTATTTCTAGACATCTGTCTATTTATTCTAGATTATCAAACTTCTTGGAGCACAGTCTTTCACAGTGTAGTGGTGTCATTCTTTTACTTCATTTGGCTCTGTTGTGATGTCACGCTTTTCATCTCTCATTCTACAAATTTGCATCTTCTCTTTATTTTCCATTTTTAGGTGCCAGTGTTTTGTTTTTTCTAATCCTTTAAAAAACCTACTTCTTGTCTTATTGCTTTTTCTCCATTGTTTTTCTGTTTAATGTGAGCTTTAGTTATTATGGTGGTGAATTACTATGTTCAGAAAGTTAAAGAAAATGGTGTATAGAAGAAAAGGTCTAGTTTGTATAAACTTTGTTGGAAAGTACTTGATTTCAACTTCTCTTGAGTTCTTGTGTTGCTGAAGAACACCCATACTGTGGGCTGCATCAAAGTCTTTTAGGAAGGTGGTCATAGTGTCCTGTCTTTCAGATATTCTCCTCCAGTCATGGCTGGAGAGATGCTTTATTTGTCAAACAAGGCCACAAAGTATTGCCAAACTCTAATCCTTATACCCTTCACTAGGAGTTCTTCTCTACTTGAAAAAAAGCATTATGAATGAAGCAGCAGTACTGCATTGTCTTCTTCATGAAGCTTCCTGGCAATATAATAAGATTCGCAGGCTCTGAATCCTGATCCTGCTTTTAGCTGAAAAATTACTTTCTTTCTCAAGCTGTAACACGTGTAAAAGGGAAAGAAGTGTGGTTGTCCAGTTTCTGTAGGTTGGTACGTTTCTTTGAATTTTTCTAGTATTTTGAAATATTATTTGGGTATGTTCAGTTTTTAGTATATGAATGTAGGCTTTCAGCACTTAACTCAGTCTTGTGAAGCCATGCTGGAGAACTTTTAAAAAGAATGATAAATTACTTAACATGCTCCAAGTAGCAATATGTATTCAGCGGAGAGCTGTGGAGGTGGGCATTCAAAATCTGAAGTCAAGAAGAATGTGTACATGATATGGGGAAGACTTTTCTTATTACCTCCTTTTGGGGAACTTTGCCTGGTGTGTACTCTGGCAGTGCCAGGGTAAAGATAAGGGCAGTTGGATGGAGTTTGGGTAACAAGACTGGTTCTAGAGGGCCCCTCTGAGGACTTGCCCCAGGCCTTTCCTCAGCTCTGTAGAAAAGGACGCGCCATCATTCAACTGGATCACCACTGCTTTTTTTACTGAGGAGCGGATCTCTAATTGAATTCATCCTCTTCTCCTGATCCTGGGGATGGATCAGGCTCATGGTTGGAGAATTATGAAGACTGAGAAGCTACCAGAACCTGTCTTGGGCATACCAAGATAGCAGAGAGATGCAAGGACCTCCTGAGGGCTCTTGGGGCTCAGGGGATGGCATAGTCCTTTGTGCTTTGTGTTAGGCTGGGTTATCTAGAGAAACAAACCAGTGAAATTCATCTGTATACAAGAAAGAACTTTATATCAGGAACTAATTCCATATCAAGAAGGCATCCCAGCCTAGTCCAACTTAAGTCCATAAGTCTGATGTTAGCTGATGTCAGCCTTACGTAGCTGCAGGTTGAAAGTGAAGTGGGATGCAGGAAGATCATAGGCCAGTGGGTATAGGTTTGCATGGATCCCAGGTTGGTAGAAATATGGCAGTGTGCTGATACCTCTCAGAGTCAGGTGACCCACACGGGGCTGCCCCAGAGGCAGACCCAGAGTCTTTGCGAGCAAGAAGGCAGAGGGGCAGAGAGAGAGAGGAAGAGAAGCTCCTGTCTCTCCCTTAAAAGAAGACCATACCTAGACTGTGAGCTGATTGACAAGTTGGATTTCAGCCTTACACTTTTATTCAAGTTTAAGTTGACATAAAAGCATCATCCTTCAGACTTCTAGCAGAGGGATGGCAAAGCAGAGGCCAGCCACATCTGACCTGCCTGACACCTAGACCCTAAACCCAATTGCCCTCAGCTGCAGAAAGGATAGCTTTGTGCTAAGATTTCTTGTGGGATGTGATGTCTTCCCCTTTTCTCTGTATTGAGTCTTCCTAATTTTCAAAGCCCTTTACTAAAACCTCGTCCTCACCTGTTACATTTCCATTTTCTCCCTCTTCTCTGACATTAGTGTTGTGGACAGTAGGCTATGGGACTCTGCTAGGGATCTTTCTGGCTGTTCCATGCATGTCTCTTTAGTTCTCCATATAGGAAGAGTGAGGCCAGGTCCTTTAGTGCTAATTGGTTTGCTTGTTTTTACACCCCTAAGAGCTGAGTCTATGTTAAGGAACAAGACAGTAATAGAAAATGGCAGAGATTACACTTTTCTAAGGACTAGAAGCTACACTTTTCTGTATCACGTACATGACAGGGAAACCTCGCATTACTCCAACACTTGTCATCCTATTTTTCTCACATCTCAAGCATATATCTATATAAACTCGAATGCAGTAAGTAAATATAGCATCATCTATAGAATTGTTGTCTTTGTTATTGTCATTATTACTTGTTATTGTTTGATAATTTATTTCCAGAAAGTTCTAGAAGTTCAGTTAACATGTTGGCTCAACAGGCATACTTCAATTCTTTGGATAATGATTTCCAATTCAGTTGCTCAAATTGGATCTGATTTCTGGCTTTAAAATGGCACAAGTAGAAAAATATATAACTGTATATGGCTCTTGGGAGTTTCTTTAAGAGAAGACGTAGCAAATGTTTGGGGGGCAAAGTAGAGGCATGAATTTGGGCTTTTTTAGAAGGATGAAAGCATAAACTTTGAATCGAATAAAAGTTTAAAGGTAAGATACTTATAGATAAAATATATATTTAAACATGTACCTACCTACACAAACAGATATGTACATGCATCTTAAAAACTCGTCATTAAGTTGCATGCCTGCACATATATATGTATCTGGTCTTGTACCCTTGTTTATTTGTTTAGCATATAAACGCATTTTTAACTTAATGGTCTACAGGTTTGCAATGGCTTGGAGCAATCGAGGAAACAACAACGCTCTGATCTCAACGGACCCATCGACAATAACAACTTTACAGAGGTAACTTGTCCCAGGAATGGGAGTTGGTGGTCATTTTGAACCCATAGGGCCCAACTGCTGGAACTGCCCATCCGTGGTGATCCGTTCACCCATCCTATCCCAAATGTCATTCCAACAGGGCCCCTATCTAGAGAGAGCGAGCGAGAGAGAGAGAGAGAGAGAGAGAGAGAGAGAGAGAGAGCACTCAGAATGCCCCTTCAAGGCAGGTGGTGCAGGCTGTTCCTGCTGATTCGGGAACACTACCGTGTTTCCAGGCTGGTGGTGCATGAGCCTACCATAGTGTGATAACTGCACTCTAGTCAGGGCTTCTCAACAATGGCACAGTTAGTCATTTTGACTAGATCATCCTTTGATTAGAAACTATCTTGACCACTGTAAGATGTTTAACAGCATTCCTGGTCTCCATCTACTAGTTACTAAACATATGGGACCCACTTTCCTGAGTCATGGCAGCCAGTACTGTTTCCAGATGTTGCCAAATGTCCTCAGGTGGCACGTAGTTGTTTTCAACTTGCAACATGCTTTTATAAATCAATCCCATTTAAAGTAAGTCTACCATGGGAGAAATCATGAGGCCATAAGAAAATTACTTCTTTCTGAGGAACATAGTTTAGATAAGATTTTATCTCTTTAATTACCAGTAATATCATGCCCAACCACAATGTGGGGTCCAAACCTTACATATTTTAAAATATGTGCCATGTAATTCTAGTGTTACCTGTGTAAAAGCTATTGGTTTAGATGGCCTCCAGGTCAGATTTTAGCATTTTTTGGCTAATTTAAGGGTATTTAGATTTTAGATGATAAGTTTGTGTAGTCCAAGGTTTCTACTGAGAATTCTTTACTAGTTTCCCCTTCCACTATCATATTGCATGAATGAGACTGTGTGTGTGTGTGTGTGTGTATACTTGTGTGTGCCTGCATGTATGTGTAGAGCTGACTTCTGGGTAACACCAAACACTCATGGGGTTAGCTTTTTATGTTACGTTGACTTTCATTCACTTAAAACTGTCATATCTTTTATTTTCCCTGTTTCAAAACAGACAAAGAAAGTGGCATCATTTCCAAGTTTTGTGGCTGGTAAGTGACTTTGAATTTTCTCTCTCTCTTGATGGAGTGGTACTTTTACTTTTTGCTTCTCTTGCAAAGCTTGCTTGGAAAGCACACTTCCAAGGTGAATACAGCATTACAAAGCAAGCTGCTTAGGCACTTTATTATGTGTCGGCTGTAGTAACAATTTCCTCCATGAAAATTAAGACTAGTCTCAAACAGGTGGAGGTTAAGTATATCCCAGTGTTCCACCTTTCTGTGCTGCTGTACCACTCCATTTTTTATGTCAACTGTCACCTTCTGTCCTTAGTATTCTCTTATATCCCAGGATCCCAAAATTTGTTCCAATTGTTCCTCAGAACTCAGAATGTAAATGGCTCATGTCTTGTGGGTGTTGGTAAGTCCCCACTTAAAACTCAGACATCCATCTGGAAGATCTTTCTTACCTCCAAGATATTCAAGGCTGTGGAAGCTAGTAAAATCAAATCGAAGAACCAGATGCAGGGTACCAAATATATGCTCCACTGCAGATCTACCTGTTAGTGAGTTCCCCTCTTAGGCTTCTCAGAGGACTCATTTAATATGCAGCAGGATGGCAAGCACAATGTATCTTGTTCAAAATTACTCATAGCCCAATCCCCTCAGTGTCTTCCCCTATCTCTTTATCCAGACGGACGAAGGAAGAGTCATTAAGTGGGCTTTACAGAGACGTTAGCTAGAAGAACTACATTAAATAATTCACTGCCGCGACAAAGGCCATGTGGCATGTTTAGTAGAGAAGTGTGTTAGGCTGTTTTGACTGGAGAAACAAATCCAGATACACTCATGTGTGTGTAAGAGAGAGCTCTAAATCAAAGAGCAAGTGTATATTAAGAAAACATCTCAGCCTGGTCCAGACCAAGTCCATAAATTTGGTATTAGCCCATGAGTCTGACACTAGTCCACAAGTATTTTTCCATAAATTCCTCTTTCGATTGACACAGCACATGCCGTGATGTAAAATGCAGGAAGATCACAAGCTAGTGGATGCAAAATCTTGTAGTTTAAGTGCTGGTGGCAGCATCTCAGCATTGACGTGGGTGTCCGCATGTCTCCCCTAGCTCTTTGAGTGTGGCTCTGCGGCAGGTCTCAAGTCTCTGTGTGGCTTGTCAACAGGAAGGTGAAGGCAGAGAGAGAGAGAGAGAGAGAGAGAGAGAGAGAGAGAGAGAGAGAGAGAAAGTTCCAAGAATCCTCATGCGAAGGCCAGGCCCACAAGGAGGCAGCATTAGACTGTGACCTGATAGACAGCTAGATTCCAGCCCTACACTTATTTATCAAATTGACATGAAACTGTGTAACTACTGCAGGACGGGAGATCCTGCTTTGATTCAGGAAACAGTTGTCCATGTTGTTTCTTTCACCTCATTAATTACAGTAACTGTAGCCGTGGTCTTCATAGTTGAATTGATAGCAGTAAAAGTGTCTATATATGCAGCTCATAATGAAATGACACTTTTGATCATGGTGGATATGATTGCATACAAGTTCATGTTGGGTGTTTTATTTGTTGATTGTTTAGACTTCATGTTTCTTTTACTTTACCTCTTTTTTTGGGTGGTATTTAATACTGTCAGCATAAATAAGAGACACAGCTATGGATCTACTGTCTCACTCTTTGGTGTTAGGAGAATGCTTCTTGGAGTGGGATTCTTAGGCGTTTTCTGGGACAATGCTTCTTACTTACATTGGCGTGCTATAATAACTAATGTGTACTTTATTACTTCTTCAATACACTGGTCATTTTATGAATATTGATAGGACCAGGTAAAATATATTAAAAAGCAAATTATTATAAACCTTTCTCACTCTATATTTTTCTGTTATTTTTAGAAAATAACAGAAGTCTAAAAACTGAAACTTGGCAAGTTTCTTTTTCCCTTTTTTGCAAGTTTCTTTTTAAGAAGCTAGTTTGGACTGGTTCGAAATGAATCAACTGCATCAAACTAATTTCAATGGCTATAAACTGTCTCAGTGCTGCTCAAATATCAAAGAAATATTTTTCAACTACCTGAGCCTAAACAGATGGGAATTTAATCTTGCTAATCCAAATAGATGTGAGCATGTTTTGTCCCATAGTTTAAATTTGGCTTTAAGTAAAGTTTAATTGATTCAAACTTTTTTTAATCAGATCACAATAGATCATGATGATTTCAGCACAAATGGATAGCCAGAGTGTTGAGGAGCAAGTTCATGGGTAATTAGCAAAAGCACAACTTAATAATATTAGAGAATTTATCGTCACAGGGCCTTCAGGGACCAAAAATTCTGCAAAAGAAAGCATAATCATAATGAGGAAAACCTTAGAATGTCATGAATGTGAGAATGCATTTGGGTGCAAACCACAAATATTCCACATGTAAGTACAGAGAACTATTTTTCCTGCACAAAGTAGCCTAGTGGTGAACGGCTGCTGGCTCAGTGAAGTCATGATATCAGGATCAGTACTTAGGTTTTTCTTGGCTTTTCCAGGATTATCACCTCATTGTTACTCAATAGCTCAAGGCATTGTTTCTTGTTCTAGGCAGGAAAACAACAGGAGAATGGTAAAACTCTACTGTCTATCTACCTTCTTTTAGTAGGAAACGATTACTGTGGAGAATGATTTAATGGACTTGCTGCATAAGAATTTGACACTGTTAACTTTCTTACTCTTTTCTCATGGCACAATACACTGGATTACTTGCTATGGCTTCTCTATTCATAGTCTTTGTAATTCCCACCAAATGACAGGATTGAAACATACATATAGGGAGTATCTGGGAATTGGTCAGTTCTGCTATCTTGCTAGGCATAAAATGAGCCATCTCAGAAGCAGAAATGGGGGAGCTTTGGCTATCAAAAGATATAATGTCTGGAGTCTTAAAGGTTTGAAGGTAAATAAGCAGCCATCTGGTTCAGAAGCAACAAAACTCACTTGAAAGAAGCAAAACAGCCTGTGTGACCATGCGGTGTCTAAGGGATCAGGTATCAGGCATCAAAGAACTAAAGATTATATTATTGTAAATGAGGGGGAGTTTGGGTTCGGAACCTAAAGCCCATTTGTAGGTAACGGACTTCCCCTTATGGAGGGATCACAGGGAGGAAATGAACCCGTCAGGGGGCAGGATAACAATGATGAAGCATACAACTTTCCTCTAGTTCTTCAATGCTTCTTCCTCCCCACTATCATTATTCTAACTCTACATTACAAATCTGATAAGACCAGAGTATGTACGCTGGTACAGATAGGAACCGGAAACATAGGGAATTCAGGACAGATGATCCCTTCAGGATCAGTGGTGATAACAGCAGTGTGGAGGGATGATGGAGTAGAAAGGGGGAACAGATTGTAAGGATCTACATATAGCCTTCTCCCTGGGGGATAGACAACAGAAGAGTGGGTGAAGAGAGATGTTGGGCAGTGTGAGATATAACAAAATAATAATTTATAAATCAACAAGGGTTCATAGGGAGGGAAAAATGAGGAACTGATGCCAAGGGCTCAAATAGAAAGCATATGTTTTGAGAATGATGAGAGCAACAGATGTACAAAGGTGCTTGACATACAATGGATCTAAGTATGGATTGTGATAAGAGTTGTATGAGGCCCCCAATAAAATGATTAATAAAAAAATGGGCAAAAAAATAGTGGTAGCTGAACATAGTGTTTGACCCCAAAGATCCATCTACAAGTGGTTTCTGAGCTCCTGCTTTTTGAGAACACTTAGATCTTAAGATATAGTGGTACTCAATACTACACTCATGAAGTGATCACTGAAGTAATTAATGGGTGTTATAGCAGAATGTGGTGAAGAAATCAGATGGTGCTCCATTTTCAGAAAAAAAAAACAACAACTTCAAAATGAGGTGTCAGTTAAGTCCACATGGAAGGAGTCTACTGGTCTATGTAATCCAAGGATTGTACATACTAAAATCCAAGATAAAAGATGGAAATTGGGCTGAGCCCCGGTGGCGTAGTGGTTGTGCGCGGGACTGCGGTCCACTGGGATGGAGGTTCAATTCCAGAAGCGGTTCCACATGAGCAAAGGCTGGGACTCCTACTCCCACCACCAGAGGGCAGGGATGCCAAAAACAAAATTAAAAAAAAAAGATGGGAATTATTGTAGTGCTTCAATTCTGAGCACCCAGTTTGCAGGGGTGATAGATGACAAGGTGTACAGTATCCTTCAGAAGTCACATCAGAATTGGATGTGAAAGCCACACTAAGAATTGGATGAGGTAAGTCTCACTGGGTTTTACCTCAAACCTGTAACACCTTGAAATGACAGGGTCTAAAGTTCCAGTAGTCTATGTAGTACATGAGTTGGATCAAAATTGTTCAATTAAGAAAAAATTGCTAGTGTATTCTCTCCCCTTGGGTTCTCTATAAGTATCATGAAGTGTTTTTATTCCCTGATGGTAAGTTGCTCCACCTAGCTTACCAGCCAAGAGAACTATAATTGCCTTCTTCAGGATATACATGCTCCCCTTTCCCTGTCTCGACTTGTCTTTTCAGTAAGGTTTCCTGATCACTCCTGTAGGAGTGTCTGCTGATTTGGGAAGACCTTAGCACAAAGTTATATGGCAGGAACTGACCGATCTTCTCCCTTTCCTCTCATCTTGTGAAACTGACTCCAGCAGAGGTGAGGCCTCCTCTGTTGAAGTGATTTTTAATGTGCACACCCTACCAAACCCCAAACAAACGCACTGCCATTGAGTCAGTGCTGATTCATTGAGACCCGCCGTGGGTTCTCAAGTGCGGTAGACCAGGTCGATGAGAGAAACAAATCCAAGGACACTCATATATGTTTAAGAAAGAGCTTTATATCGAGAACTAGTTGGATGTAAAGAAAATATCCCGACCCAGTCCAACTCAAGTCCACAAGTCTGATACTAGTCCATAAGTCTAATTATAGTCCACAAATTCCTCTTCAGACTCATGAGACCACATGCAATGGTGCAGGAAGATCATAGGCCAGTGGATGCATAGTCTTGTGGATCCAATGGCGGTGGACACATCATCTCTAGAGCTCCAGAGCTTGCACAGGTCTCAGCATGGCTCACCAGCATGATAGTCAAGGCAGAGAGAGGTGGGGAGGTTCCCAGGATCCTCCTTATGAGGAGGTCATACCACAAGGAAGCGCTATCAGGCTGTGTGTGACCTGACAGGCTGGATTCCACCCTTACCCTTCAAGTTGACACCAAATTATGTAACTACCCCATATCACTTCTTGTTTACTTGATACTTTTACACAACTCTTTAGCCATGCATGATTTTTAAATAAAATCATATTTGTACCTAACAGGATAAAACTGAAAAGCATACAATTCAAAATGTCCTAGCCTTATTTAAATATAGTCTTCTATAAGTGAACCAAACAAAAATATTCTGTGCCTAACAATTGTAATTATGTGACCATCTGCATCATAATCTTATCAAAATATTCCCCCACCTATGGAAGTTTGTGAGCCAACCACGTCAAGCCTCTATCCTCCCCATTTTGGGTATCCAATTTCTATTCTGCCCACTTATATTAACTCAGTGCTCTGAGCAGACAAGCATGTTTTTGATGCGAAGAATCTTCATTCCAGTTAGAATCTTGTGAGACTGCATCGATCAGCAAAGTCAAATCAGCAAAGGCTATCCATAAAGTCAGCAGCAATAGGCACCAATTCACAGACTCAAAATTCTTATCTTCATCAGGTTGGGTTATGGTCAGATCAGTGTGGGCTACCTTGCTTAGCCTCACCAGCATGCCCATTGACTGCCTCCTCTTTTGACCATGCTCTCCCTCACAAATTCTGAACAACACTAACTCCCTTGGAGTACATGTCAGGTTCTGCATAACTCTAAACTTCAGAACAGTGAACCTACTCTTTCCCTAGTCCAGTGCTTCTCAACCTGTGGGTTTTGACCCTTTTGGGAGTTAAACAACCTTTTCACAGGGGTCGCCCAATTCATAATTGTATCAAAATTATAGTTTAGGAAGTAGCAACAAAAATAATTTTATGGTTGGTGGGATCACCATAGCATGAGGAACTGTTAAAGGGTTGCAGCATTAGGAAGGTTGAGAACCATCACTCTAGTCTTTGTGAAACAGGTCCGCAGGTGTTGGACAGGCCCACCTGTTTCTCTATTGCTGCTTGTCTCCCACTTCCACTCAACAAGTGGATCCGGGTGATTTCCTTGCAAGTTTTTCAGGCTGCACACGGGCTCTTTTTAATTTTCAGTCCTACAAAGGAAAGTTTCTTCACGGCTCCAAATTTTTTCCTTCTTCAGGTGCAAACCACAATTTCAAAATCCAAAAATCAAATGTCCAGAACTTTCAAGACCCTGGGTGAGACTTAAATATTCAGAGTTTTCTTTGCAGTCATGTCCTTTATCAATTTAAAGATCTAATTTACTGACTGAAGGCCGTGAGCTTCCAAGTTCTCTATTTATATTTCCCAATTTAATTTCTGGCACACGTTATATCAATAACAGTAAGTAGAAGAAATCAATATAAATCTAATAGACTCAGTTCCTAAGCACATTCTTAAAACAGTCACATTCAACCTTTCTCTAAACTGTCCCATTTATAGGCAATATGACCTTAGGCCTCTGACTGCATCAAGTTTTGACTATTCAGCATGATCTCAGAGAAATTTGTAGGGATAATTAATTCATCCCCTGAACTGAAAATTTTTATTTTTCAAGTTCATTTTCACTATTTCAAACAAATTGCTGAAGACAACAACCAAAGAAAAGAATCAAAATTTTAATTTCCCATGTTTTTTTCTCCAGAAAACAGTAAAGTGTGGCCCTCTCTGACTTCTGGCTAGCCAAAGAAAACCACTATCAGGCAGAGGTCAAACAAACATCCACTTACCATTTTCATGATTTATTTCTCCAGTATCACAATGAGTTAGGACAACTTCATGAGAGAAACAAATCCAAGAACATTCATATATATGTAAGACAGCTTTAGATTAAGAAGCAATTGTATATAAGGAAAACATTTCATTCCTGTTCATCTCAGCTACAGGGTCCAATTCTAGTCCAGAAATCCTTCTCAGACTCAAAAAGTCACTTGCAATGATTCAGGAAGATCATAGGCCAGTGGGTGCAAAGTCTTGTGGATCCAATGGTGATGTACACCTCTCCAGAGCTCTTGTAGGCCTTAGCATGGTTCACCAGCATGAAGGTGAAGGCATAGAAGTGAAGGAGTTTCCCAGGACCTTCTTTATGATGCCCACAAGGAGGCATCTTCAGGTTGTGACCTGACTGGTCATTGGACTCCACCCTTATGCTTCAAGTTGACAGAAATGACGTAACTATGACACAGAGACTGTAACTGTTTTTGGAAGTGGAAAGCCCAGTGTTTATCCTTGAAGCTGCTGTTAGTTTCAAACCTCCATCCATGTGATTGCTGCCTAGTACATGACCACTACAACCCCAAGGCTCCCAGTACATATAAAGGAAGTGATGCATGCTTCAAGGCCACTAGACAAGCTTTCTAACTCATTGCTTGCAAGGTCAGATTAGATTACATGACCTGAGAGCAGAAACTTGGTCTTTAGCCTTACAGTAGTTGACTCAAACAATATTTGTCCTTTTGTGATTGAATAACCTCATTTAGCATAATGTTCTCCAAATCTTCCATGTTTCATGGTTTAACACCATGTTTTAGGTAGGCATAGAATTCCATTGTGTATAGGTACCAGAGTTTCTTTGTCCACTCTGTACCTGGTGGGAATGTGGCTCTTTCCAGCTTCTCTCTGATGTGCACTGTGCTACTATATCCATGAGACAGTTTATGTCTGTTCATGTCCTTTCTCTTGCTTCTTTGGGGTAGACGCCCAGCAGAAGTATTGCTGAGCTGTGTGATATTTTCTGTTCCCAGCCGTTTCAAGTAGCACCATGTTGCTTTTCACAATGGCTGTCCCTGTTTGCAACCCTGCAGTGCATGAAACTTCCATCCCTCCACATCTCCTCCAGCAGTTAATGTTTTCTGTTTTATTTTAAATCTTGCTGTCATTGTGAGAGTAAGGTGATAACTCATTTTTGTTTTGATTTGCATCTCCCAAATACTAAGTGATTAGGTGCCTCTCCACTTGGCTAGTCAATTGGGTGTCCCCTCTGGTGAATTCTCTGTACAAATCATTTGCCCACATTTTAATTGGATTTTTTTTCTTTTTTGTTGAAGTGTTGCAGAATTCTATATATTTTAGTGATTAATCCTTTTGCTTTTATGCTATTGCCAATTCCAACCCCAGCCTGTGGATTCTACTTTTAATCTTTTGATGTGTTACTTTCAATAATTTTCAGCTATTTATTTTGTCTTTGGCTGTGTATTCTGTATATACACAGTATATGCAGTGCCCTGCAGTAGTGCACTTAAGTTTGTCCGTATTTTCTCCCTAATGATCCTTTATAGCCTTGTAGTTTATATTTATGTCTCCAATCCATTGCAAGTTCATTTTTGTGAATGGGATCAGATTTTTGTGCATATGGGTCTAGTTTCATTCTTCTGCAGATGTAATGTTTTTCCACCGACAGTTGTTGAATAAGGTGTGTTTTTTTTTTCTCACGATTCAACATTTTTGGGCCTTAGTTGAATATCAGTTGCCTGCAGGCAAATACTTTTATTTCTGGGGTTTCTGTCCTGTTCCATTAGTCTATGTTCTCTCATTATACCATTACCAGGCTGTCTTGACTATCGTGGCTGTGTTTTGGGGTCAGATACTTTTTTTTTTTTTTAAAGAAGTCCTTTGATTGTCCTGGGTTTCTTCCCTCTCCATATGAAATTGATTTTTGCTCATTCTGTAATGTAGTTGGGATTTGGATGGGAATTACATTGTATTTGTTGATTGCTTTAGGCAGTATTGACATTTTCACTATGTTAACTTAGCCATGAACAGGGAATAGTCATCCATTAATGTAGGTCTCTCTCTCTCTTTTTAAAATAGTGTTCTGTGGTTTTTTGCATGTGTTTAGTTTCTTTTATTCCTAAATATTTCATCTTTCTTGTGGTTGCTGTAAATGGCATTGTATTTTGGGGAGTTTGATGGATTTATGTTTGTTAATCTTATTTCCTACTACTTTACCAAACTCTGATTGTTTTTAGCAATTTTTTTTGAGTCTTTGAGGTGTTCTTCTATAAAATCATGTCTTCTGAAAAGCTGAGAGTTTCAATTCTTCATGACTTTCTTGTAGTCCTTTAATTTTTTTCTTTTGTCCAATGGTTCTGGCTAAAACTTCCAGGATAATGTTGAATAAAAATAGTGAAAGGGGACATCCTTTTTAAGTTCCTGTTCATGGGGAAATGTTTCCAGAGTTTCCCACTGAGGGTGATGCTGGCTGCCGAGTTTCATATATAGCCTTTATTATGTTGAGTAATTTCCATTTTGATGACATTTAACTGAGAATTTTTGTCATAAATGAGTGTTGGATATTGTCAAATGCTGTTTCTGCATCTATTGATATGATTATGTGGTTCTTATTCTTTGTCTTATTTATGTGATGGGTTGCATTAATTGCTTTCCTAATGTTGAACCAACTTTACATCTCTTATAAGAATCCCATTTGGTTGTGGTTTATTTTTTTTAAATATGTTGTTCAGTTCTATTGGTCAGAATTTTGTTGAGGATCTTTATATATATATGTTCATATGGAATATTGGCTAGTGGTTTTCTCTGTTTGTGGGATCTCTGTCTGGTTTTGGTTTCTGGACTATTACTTGGTAGAATGAGTTTGAGGGCTTGTTGTCACTCTCTTTATTGTGGTAAATTTACTTTTTTGGTAAAATTGATGATAGTTCTTTGCTAAAATTTTGGTAGGATTCCCCGAAAGCTGCCTAATCTTGGGTTTTTCTTGGTTAGGAGTGTCTTCTTTTGTTCTGCGTCTCTTGAGCTGTTCTGTGATAATTTGGGTAGATGGTGTATTTCTAGTTATTTGTTCATCTTTTAGGTTATTTTACTTGTTGGATTATGGCTTTTCATAGAAGTCTGTTATTTTCTATTTCAGATATGTCTGTTTGCCTTAATTGTAGATATTTGCATTGTCTCATTTTATCTTTGTTAAGTTTTCCAGCAATTTTCCATTAAAATAGCTTTATTGTCATCTACTTTATGTATTATATAATAAAACCACTCAGTCATAATAAAATGGTTTGTACAATTACCACCATAATCAATTTAAGAACAGTTTTCTTCTCACATTCACTGTTTTTAGCTCACCATTTCTCCTGTCTGCTCTGGACAGTTATGAATCCAGTTATTGTCTCTATAGATTTACCTCTCTTATATTGCACATGTAGAAACAAACGACAAACAAAACCCAACAGCATTGATTTGACAAAACATTTAAAAACTTCAATAAAAAAGAAATCAGAAAATATCAAAATCCAAAACAATTCTAAAATATGTCAAAGGGGAAATAAAATGATAAGATACTATATTTTAATCTATAATTACCTTTACAGTGCTCTCTGTGTGATAACGAGGCTATTCACATCCACAGTCTATGTATGAGCAAAGGGAATTCACCAGAGACTTTGGTGAATTCCTTGTAGGAACCATGCAAATGGATTTTGGACTTTTACTGTCATCTATATTCTTCTGAAATCTGTGTGATCACATATTAAGCTCTTATACTAGTCCCTTATTGGATTTGGACTTTATTGTTTATAGTCCCTAGATCACATAGGCTGGTGTGCTTTTTCAGTGTGAACTCACTTAAATGGCTACTTGTTTGAAAACAAACCTTTAGTACCTAAAATACTACTTTTTTTTCTGATAGACAGTCAATTTCTTTTCAATACATTTTTCTATAGCACCTGTATCTTTAGTGATCTCTCCATGAAGGTGAGCATCAAGCAGGGACATGTAATAAAAACTAATTGCTGTTAAATTGCGACTAGAATTAAGTGCAAACCCCAAATCAGTTCATATATCTGTAATTCATATATGTCCCTGGTTCACTTTATTTTTAGGTTAATATATTTTAGCAGTCTTATTGACATATAATTCACATATCATACAACTCAATGGTTCATTCATACTGAAAAAAATTATACAACTATTACCACAATTTTAGAACATTTTCTTCCTTCTTGTATTAATTATCCATTACTCATACCCACTCTCTCCTTCTGTATTCCTCAGGACACATTCATCCAGTTACCATCTGTATAAATTCACCTCTCTTGGGTTTCCAAAAAGCATGCAAAACAAAAGACAAAAGAGCAAAATAAAAGAGAGAGGGCCCTGGGAGAGGAAGGGGGAGAGAACTCTAAATTTTATAATAAGGTGTTATAATAGAATAAAACTACAAAAGTTGAAGAAAGTAAAGTACAAAATAAAAGCCCTCATTCTAGTGCTATTTTGTGTGTATGTGTGTTGTGTAGGGGAGCTTGGGGAGGGAACTTGAGAAAAAAACAGGAAAGGAGGAAGAAAAAAAAGGGCGTCTGAAAAGTTAAGCTTGGGTACTGATCATGCCTACACACCATCTGTGGTTTCCCAGAGGCCTGCACAAGAAAAGGTCTGCCTGGTGGAGTTTCTGGAAAAATCAGCTGTGCCAGGGAGGAGCCGGGCTCGCAGAAGCAGCTCACGCTGCGTGCTAAAGGGAAGTCTGTCAGCACGCGTTGCTGCTTTCTCATTTCATGCAGCTTGAGTATACTTAGCTTTCCGTTGAAATTCTCCCTGCCTGCAAAGGCAGCACATCCCTCCCAGTCTCTGGGAGTTCCTCTCTGGTTCACTTTATAGATATTATCTTTGTGTGAGAGAGGACATCATCCTCCTGGGCCATCAGGTACCACATGTACTGGAATATAAGCTGAGTTTTTCAGCACATTAAAAAAATCATTTTATTAGGGGCTCATATGACTCTTATCACAAACAATGCATACATCTATTGTATGGAAGCCACATTTGTACATTTGTTGCCATCATCATTCTTGAAACATTCTCCTTCTACTTAAGTCCCTGGTATCAGCTTCCTATATTTTTCCTCCCTCCCCACTCCCCTTCCCTCAGGAGCCTTTGATAATTTACAAATTATCATTATTTTTTCATATCATACACTGTCCAATGTGTCCCTTCATCCACTTCCCTGCTGTTCATATTCCAGAAAGGAGGTTATATGTAGATCCCTACAATTGTTTCCCCTTTCTACTCCACCTTCCCTCCACCCTCCTGGTATCACTACCACTCTCATCACTGGTCCTGAAGGGATCATCTGTCCTTCAGCACATTTTTAATGCTGCTTTTTTTGGGGGGGGGCATCACTTCCTCTGGTGGTCGTGGACACTACCCAGTGCTACTCCTGAGAGCCACTGCTGGATTTGAACTGCCAAACCTGCGAGCTGCAGCCCTGCACCCAACCACTTACGCCACCAGGGTTCAGCCCTTTAATGCTGCTTTTGTGGTAAAATTAGGTGCCTTGGCTGATATTCTGGTCAGCTTATACGTGAGTATATACTGCCATTCTATTGATGATGTCATTAAATTAGCCAATGGTACAGAATTTAAAACACTTCATAAAAGGAAAGACCACAGTTATAGGCAGACTTAAGATGACAATACATGAATTCTTGACTTATACAGATTAAATTCTTAAGTGACTTGGTATCATTTATGCAAATAATGGAGGTTAGGGATAGTATAAAACTTTCAAGAACACTCATTCACAAAGGCAAAATCATTCCTACCAGATTAATACATGTTGGAAGAAAACCAAAAGGACACTACAGCTATAACACACAAAACTACAAAAACTGAAGAAAATAAAGTACAAAATAAACCCCCCTTATTGTAGTGTTGTCTTATGTATATGTGAGTTGTGTAGAGGAGCTTGGAGAGGGTATATATACACACATATACATATACATATATATATGCATATGGTAGTCCCAGGCCACCATTCATTGGGCACCTTCAAAGAGATGCCAACCAAAGTACAATCTCTCCCAATCCCATAACCTTGAAATAGCAGTAACCTGCTTCTCACAGGAGCACATTTCAACCTTAAGTACAAGTGCGTATGTGGGTTCCTTAAATCTGCTACCAGGTGAGTGTGAGTTAAAGCCTCACTCACTTAGTGGGGTTTCCGCAATGAAGCCTTCTGATGTGGCCTGATGTACCTTGTGTACCTCAAATGAAAAGAGTCTAAAGTCCTAGTAGTTTATACCACAAGGCCTGGATCACCAAGGACTGATTAGAAAGTGTCCGATTATGAATGGAATCTGGGCATATGCTTTCTTTGGGTTCTATATAAACATCGTGAAACATTTTTTTTCCAGTTGAGAGGTAGCACCACCCTGTTTGTCCCCAATATAGATGTAATTTCCTTCTCCAAGACATACATGCATCTTCCCACATCTTGACTTGACTTTCCTGCAAGGTTCTCTTGTCACCCTTAACCTTAGCTCACTGTTAAACAGCAGCAGTTGAATCTTCTCCCTCTTCCCTCATCTTGAAAACCTGACCCACACTGAGGGGAAGTCTCCTCCAACATAGTGGTGCTTTTTATGACAGGGATGATCGCTGGCTCTTGGACACTAGGCAGGTTCTCTGCCTCATGGCTGTGGAGGCCAGATTAGAAGATTAAATAACCTGAGAGCAGAAGCCTGCCTTTGTCTTTGTGTTATCCGAAGAGCAGTGGACTCAAACAGTATTTGACATTTTGTGATTGACTAATGTCACTTAGCATAATGGTTACCAGGCTGGTCATGTCATGGCGTATTTCCTGGTTTCATTTTTTTAGGTATGTACTTGCATTTGTGTATGCATCAGAGTTTCCTGATCCATTATTTCACCGTTGGGCATTTGGGCTGTTTCCAGCTTCTTGCTACCGTGAACTGTGCTGCAATGAACATGGGACATGTTCATGTTCTATTTCTTAATTCTCTGGGGGCATATTCTATTCCCAGTTACTTTAGGTTGTGCCATAACATTTTCCACAATAGTTGTACATATTTAAACAGCTACCAGCAGTGTGTAAAAATCCCAACATTTCCACAACCATGCCAGCATTTGTTTTCTGTTTTTGTTTTCTTACTTTTCCTATTATTTCAGGTATATGGTGGTATCTCATCATTGTTTTGGTTTACATCTCTCAGATGTCTAGTGATCATAAGAATTTTTTCCATGTTAGCTATTTGAGTGCTGTCATTTGTTGCTACTTGTTTACTTAAGTTTTTTGTCCATTTTTAGAAGTAATTTTATTTGCATATATGTCACATATCATACACCTTAATCATTTAATCATATAAAGAAGATTTGTTAGCAATCAATTTCAGAATATTTTCTCCTCATATTCATTGTTAGTTTCCCTATTCCCTCCATACTCCCTGTCAAGTATCTAGCCAATTAACAATCTGGTTATTGCCTCAATAGGTCCACCTGTCCTTGATTTCCTATACTGAAAATCATACAAAACACAGATAGGAAATAAACATTAGCAATGTAAAAAACCTAAAAACAATGATTAGATAAAACATAGAAAAGTCCCAAACAAACAGAAAGCAGAAAATACTAAAACCTGAAAATACTAAAATCACAGTTCATGGCTCAATCCACATGTGGACCCTACAAATGGATTTTGGGCTTCCACTGTCATATATAGCCTTCTGCAAACCAAGTATTCAGGATTTCAGCTCTGATACTAGTCCTTCCTTCAGATTTGGGTTTTATTATTTACATTTTTTATATCATTAGCTGGTATGCTTCTTCTATGTGGACTTAGTGATGCTTTTCTTAAATGGCTGCTCATTTGGAAACAAGCTTTTAAAACTCCTTTAAAAGACACTCTTCTTTCTGATAGGTGAGCACTGTCTGATTTCTTCGCCACACTTTGCTATAACACCTACAACTTTAGCAATCTCTTCATGAGGACAAGCATTAGACACGGCCATGCTGTGTTGGTCTGGGTAGACTAGAGGAACAAATTTCCTTATATCTATATAAGGAAAAGGTTTATATACAAGAGGAATAGGATATTGAACGCAGTCCAGTTCAAAGTCATAAATCTGATATTAACCCATATGCCCCAAATCAGTCTATAAAGTCTCCTTCCGACTCAAGAAGTCAGTGGGTGCAGAATCCCGGCATTGGCAGGGGTCTCCATGTGGCTCCTCGCTTCCAGGGCTCAGGGTCCATCAACAGCAGAAGCAACTCATCTCTGGCAGAGGTCTCCATGTGGCTGCCCCAGCTTCAGAGGTCTGGCTCCATGCGGGCAACACCGTGTGGTCTCTCTGCCGACTCCTCCAGCTTCTCGGATGCTGCCATCTTGTCTTGTCTGTGATCCATCGTCTATGAGACTAACTCCCAACAACTGGGGAAGGTAGCTTCTCATCTGCATGAGGGAAATATTGTGAGGTTTCCCAGAAGTCTCAGGAGAAAGCCATGCCCCCACAGAGGCCTCATTGGCTACTCAACGGCTATCTCCAGATTAACAGGCTAGACTCCACCCCCACATTTCAATCATAAAATTAACATAAGCACATGACTGCCACACATGCCATAAGAATTAATTGTACTTATACGCGCTCCAAATCCATTCATATAGCTATGATTTATATATGCCTTTAGCTCACATTAGAGACATTATTATCATAGAGAATGTTTTAAATCACCCTCCTGGAGCTTAAGGTAATTCTGTTGATAGTCAGTGGTACAGTATTTAGTCAGTGGTAATGAATTTGTAGCATTGTTGAAAAGGAAAAAGGAAATTACAAGTAGAGCTGCCTCCAGACCAAAATATGTGAATTATTGATTTATGTAGATTAAACCCTTAAGTGACTGGACACTATTTACACAAAGAACAGGCGGTGGTGATAGGACACACTGGCAATAATACTCATTCACAAAGGCACAGCCATACCTACCAGATTAGTACATGTCATGAGAGAAACATTGCAGAATTTTATAGATTTTAATAATTAGTTCCTTGTCTATTTGGCCATTCCTAAATATTATTTTCCTAACCTATGGGCTTTTGTTTTAATTTTTTGATGACATCTCTTGATGTACATTATTATGATTTTTTTTGGGGGGGGCATCACTGCTCTCCGGTGGTGGGAGTAGGAGGCCCAGCCCCACTGCTGAAATTGAACCTCCATCCCAGTGGGCCGCAGTCCCCTGCACAACCACTACGTCACTGGGGCTCAGCCCTTATTATGATATTTTTAATAAGTACCAGTTATTATCTATTACGTCTTACACTGTGTACTACTTTTCTTATATCTGGTAGTTAGTATGTGCCCTGCAAGAGGACCCCTAAACCTCTCCTGACTTTCTAATTGATGATTACTATAGTCCTTGAGCTTACCTTTACAGCTGTAATCCATCTTGAGTTTGTTTTGTGCATGGGGCTAAGTGTGATTTCTTGTTTCGTTCTTCCACATATAGAGATCCAATTTATTTAGCACCATTTGTTGAAGAAGGTGTCCCACATAATGCTTGTTGGCTCTTTGTCAAGAATCTGTTTTCTTTAGGCAGATGCTTTTATTTATGAATTTTCTATCCTGTTTCATTGGCCTATATATGTACCTTTGTTCAGGTACCAGACTGTTTTGACTTCTGTCTCTGTGTAACAGGTTTTAGGTTTGTTAGTGCAAGGCCTCCTTTGTTCTTCTTTTTAGACCCCTTTGCCAATCCTAGGTCACTTCTCTCTCCTTATGAAGTTGGGAATTAGTTCCCCTGCCCTTTTCTTTAAAGAACTAAGTTAGGATTTGAAGCAGATGTGCCTGGTATTGGTAGATTGCTTTAGGTAGTATTTGCATTTTCACAATATTATGCCTTCCTATGCATGAACACAGGTATTCTTCCCTTTCTTTATGTCTCTTTTGACTTCTTGCAATGTTTTATACTTCTCTGTGTATGCATATTTAGTTTCTTTTTTATTCAAAACCATTTTACTGGGACCTGATCCAGACACCATAATATTACAATGTTATACAATTGCTACCCAAATCAGTTTCAAAGGTTTACTTGAGCTCCTTGATATCAGCACCCCTTAACTCCACCCTCCCCCCCATTTTCCTCATTGTACCCTCCTGGAAGCCTTATTTTAGTTGCTGTCTCTATAGGTTCACCTATCTGAGTTCCATTTAATAAGAAACATAGAAAATCACATAACAAAGAGTCAAGAAAGCCACCAACAATGACAAGATGCAACAGAAATAAACCTTAATATGGAAACACACACATAAAATATTAAAAATCAGATCAAACCCAAAGTGTATCATAAGGGAGATCAAGTGACAAGATTTTAACCATTCAAGTTATATATATATATATATATATATATATATATATAATTTTAATCCACTATAATCATCTCTTCTAATACTCTATGTCTGAGAAGCAAGTTATTCCCATCCCTAACATATGGTTAGAGGGAAATTATCAGAGGCTTATTCCCTGTGTAGATCCTGTAAATGTATTTTGGGTTTCCGCTGTACAACAGAATCTCACAGTTTAAGCTCTGATACTGTTCCCTTCTTTGAATTTGGATTTACAACCCTTAGATCATGGATATTGGTGTGCTTCTTCCATGTGGACTTAGTTGATTAGTAACCTGGTTGCCTACTTACTTGGAAATAAGCATTATGACCCCAGATGCTATTCAGTCTGAGAGCTGGGCACCGTCTGATTTCTTCACCGCCCTTTGCTATAGCTCACATATCTTCTTGTTTCCTTCAGGAGGGTGAGTATCAAGCAGAACCATGTCATACAAACCAATTGTTCCTAGGATTAAATGTGAGCCCCCAAGCCATCTTTTTTTTTATTTTAATTTTTATTTATTTATTTATTTATTTATTTATTTATTTATTTTTAGGCATCACTGCCCTGGTGGTGGGAGTAGGAGGCCCAGCCTTTGCTCCTGTGAGCGGGAATTGAACCTCCATCCCAGTGGGCCGCAGTCCCGCGCACAACCACTACGCCACTGGGGCTCAGCCCCCCCCCCTTTTTTTTTTAATCTGCCTCTGTTTCACCCTAGATGGGTCCTTCTTAGTTTATGCTTGAGGATCTTATTGATCATCTCTGGAGCATACAGACCTTTTGTTTATAGTGTTATTGCTTACTCGATGGTACTAATTTTAAAACACTATTGAAAGCGGGAGGTTGCACAATGTAGGCTAACTTCTTATTGAAATACCTGGATTATTCACTTGTACCAAATAAATACGTATGTGACTGGATGCACAGACAATGGGAGTTGGTCAGGCAAGACATACAGCACTATCCACTAACAACGTCAGACACAACTCTACCAGAGTAATGCATATATTTATACAGAAAATAGGACATTGAAGTAGCAAATAAATGTGAGTGCTTCTTCCAACAGTTCAATACTCTTGGAATAGCTACATTCTCCTTTTTTACACACCATGTAATTTCAGTCTTAAGTCCTCAGATAACAGATGTGTTTGAGGTAAAGTCTAGTTCACTTAGTGCAGTTTGCACATTGGATCCCTCTGGTATGACCTTTGGAGCATGTTGTGTGCCTTAAAGATCCAGAGTTCAATGTTCCAGTGTTCTGTGGCACATGAACTGGGTCCTCAGGACTTAAGGAAAAATTATGTATCAAGAAGCCATCTGCGCTAGGCTGGGTTGACTAGTGAAACAAATCTAGTGACATTTATATATGTGCAATACAGAGATTGATCTCAAGAAGTAATTTTATATTAAGGAAACATCCCAGACTAGACCAACTCAAGTCTGTAAGTCTGATAAGTCTGTAAGTCCATCTTCAGACTCATGCAGCCACAGGCAATGATGCAGAATGCAGGAAGATCACAAGCTGGTGGGTGCAAAGTTATGTGGATCCAATGGCGGTGCCTCTGCCGGGTGTCAGGGTCAGCTGAGTAGGACGGTGAAGGCCGAGCGAGGGAGAGGTTCCCTGGGCCCTCCTTATGAGAAGGCCATGCCCACAAGGAGGCGCCATCAGGCTGTGACCTGATTGACCGTTTGAATACCACCCCTACACATCTATATATCTTCAAGTTGACATGAAATTATGTAACTACCATACCAGCCTAGCCCAGTCCAAATCTAGTCCATAAGTCCCTCTTTTGACTCAGGTAACCACAGGCTGTGACTCGGAGATAGGAAGAGCACAGTCTGATGGGTCAGCGAAAACATGGTAGGGCACCAGCAATTCGCAAGGTCAGTGGCAGAGTCCCAGCAAACAGGAAGGCGAAAGGACGCAGAGTGCTCCCCAAGGTCCTCCTCCTAAGAAGGCCACCCCCCAGAGAGACATCATTAGGCTGTGCCTGATTGGTAGATTGGATGCAGTTCCTTCACTTTTGGACATCTGCAAACTGACATCATTTGTAACTACCACGCGATTTCAGTAGTCTCCCAGGGAGTGAGCTTTTGCCTTGCCTCCAGCAAGAGATTTATTTCCTTAGTGCCTCCAAATGACGTCATCAGGCTGCAACCTGATTGACAGGCTAAACTCTACCTCCTCACTGTTAATACTCAAATTGATAACAGCTTATGTAAGTACCACATATTCCATTTTCTTGCAAATCAACTAGTTTTGCCAGTGCCATTTATTAAAGACGCTGTCTCTTCCCCACTTGATGAGGTTTTTTATCAACAATCAACTGTTCTTAGCGGATGGATTGACTTCTGGGTTGCTCCGTTCTTGCATCAGTCTGTGATTTACGTCTTTATTTGTCTCAGTACCTAGCTGTTTGGACTACTGTAGCTGTGTAATAGCTTTTGAGATCAGGAAGTATGAGGCCTTCTGGTTCGTTCTTTTTTGATAGTGCTTTCCTTTCTATGTAAACTTGGTGATTATTCTGCTATTTCTTTAATAATGGTTGTGGTGGTATTGAGTTTGGATTTTTAATCCTTGGTATATCAGATGGTTTAGTAAGTTACGAATTGTTCTGCCAACCACAGGATGAAGAGCTTGAAACCAGCAGCTGCTCCTCAGGAGAAAGATGCAGATAGCTCCTCCAAAAAGATTTACAGCCTCAGAATTCTATATAGGTGCCTGTGGAGTGGACTTGTCAATGGCAATGATTCTGTTTTTGAGGAGTTTTTTTAAATTTTCATAAAAATTTTTTTGGCATCACTGCCCTCTGGTGGTCGTGGGAGCTACCCAGCACTGCTCCTGAGAGCCGCCGCTGGATTTGAACCACCAAGCCTGCCTGCCCCAGTTCCACACTCAACCACTTACGCCACCGGGGCTCAGCCCAAAAATTTTCATAAATTAATAATGTTTTTAGCAGCAACATATAAAAACGGGATGTTTATGAAAATGGGACAAAGTTGGCAAAACACACAAAAAATTTGCATTAAATATAGTAATCACAGAATATACCTTTTAAATAAGTAGTAGAGTTTTAAAGATTTCTTTATTTGTATCATAAAATATTAAGCATAGACAAACTAGAATAATGAAATTCACCAGCTTTACCCACTTGTGTACTGTGCTTAATCTATGTTGTATTTCTTCCCACAGATTATTCTAAAGCAGATCTCAAAGCACACATGCTTTTTTCTCTAAATACTTCAGTACCTCCAGTCTTGGGGACAGGAGCATTGCAACCTCTATCACAGTCATAACTACGATGCCAGTCTGATTCACATACTCAGATGGGTTGATGGACTTCATTATTCTCTTAGTGCTCTCTTATTTTACAGGTTCTTTTGATCATCTCCTTTTTTCTTTCTTGTTACTTTTTTATTGATGACAAGAAGAAATTGTATCATTTTTATTAGAGTCTCCTATCGTCTTGATTTTGCTGATTGCATTCTCTTGTTGAACATATTCCCTTTCTCTGTGCCTTGTAAAGTGATAGCTATATATAGAAGCTGATCCGACTCATTGTAGCTATGAGGGCAAAATATAAGTATTATTATGTTCTGTCAAAAGGGATGTAATAACTGGGCTTCTCTCTTTGCAATATTAAAAAAATAATTGCTGTCAAATAAATTTCAATATATGGTGACCCATCTTTTCAGAATAAAATTGAACCCTGTTTCTATAATTTTAGCAGCCATTAGTGATCAATGTCTAGATCATTAATTAATTAGAAGTTTCATCATTGTGGTGTTCTAAGTCCATTAATTCTTCTTTTTTATTGGCTGGACTTCTTCACTGCCTCATTGACTATTTGGCTACTCTGAGTACAGTGTATATAAGAAAGAAAAATCAAAGATAAATGCTTGATTCCTTCCCCTAAATTGTGGTTAGTAAGTTGTTTCCCTGATAGTATCCAAAGAAAATCAGTGAGGCTTTATAATATCAGTAGAAACTCTTATATTTAAATAGAGTTGGTGTGTTCACATGATTAAAGTACTCAGCTGTTAACTGTAAAGCCCCTCAGAGGAAAGGACTTATGGTTTATTTCTGAGAAGTTCATCATTCAAAATTCTATGGAGTATAGTCCCTATCATTGATTTGTTTGTATTTGCTTTCAGTACATTATAATGATTCTCTTTATTGAGGCTTAGATTGCTTTTTTTATGATCACTGGGAACCAGTCTTAAGTTTGTTTCCAAGTCTTTGATAGCTTCTTTGCTTTCTGGTATGACTAGATACTCCAGGATTGTTTCAGATATTTCTTGACCCAGACTTAGAGCCTGCTATTTCTTCAAAGATCCCTGGAAAATATTTGCATGACCATAATGTATATGCTATAAGTGCTCTTTGTTTCTGAGCTTGTTATTTCTATACATAAATGTATAGGTTGCCTTTGAGATGGCTTCTCATTTTCAATGCCTTTGACTATTTTTGCCCTGTTTACTCCCCTCCCCTTGAGAATGGGTGGACTTCTTGACCTTCTTATTTTTAAAAAAATCATTTTATTGGGGGCTCATACAACTCCCATCACAGTCCATATGTACTTACACTGTATGCAAAGCTCAGTTGTACACTTGTTGCCATCATCATTCTCAGAACATTTTCTTTCCACTTACGTCCCTGACTTTCTTGTGATATAATATGGCGGCTTAGGTTTTGAAGTGGTTGTGGCTTCTGACAGTCTGGCACGTACTGGCTGGTTCTGAAGAGACCACATTTTTTACCAGCTCTATGGAGAGGTCCACCTAACAAGGAGCTGATATTTCTGGCAACAACCTGCCAGACCTGAGGCTGCTGAATTGCATATTTGGGGGTAAATGCAGTGATAGATAGCTAATAAAATATTTTAAAGATGATTCATACTTGGGGGAAGGGGAAAATACTGGGAAGTTCGCAAGAGTTACAAACAACGGAGGCAAATAATGTTACAGACATAATCTTGCAATAGTGGTTATTCAAGAGTGGATGCTTGATGCAGTTTGAATAGGTGTGAATAGTTGGGGAGTGTGGGCGTATGCCCACAAATATATACATACACACATATATGTATTTGATAGAGGATATTTGTATATCTGTATTTACTTTTTCTGGAAATATAACCATGAATGTGTTGGAACATACTGGGCGGGGCGGGGGGAGTTATAAAACTTCTTAGATATAATTTGACACCTTGAGGGAATAAGTCACTGGGCCTTGGGGATTGGGGCTATAGTCTTGAGGGACACCAAAGTCAATTGGCATGGCATAATTCACAAAGCTATATCTTACTTTGATGGCATCTAAGGTGCAACAACTGGTCTCTACCTGCGTGGAGCACAGAAGAGTGATGAAAATGGAAAAATATATGGAAAAAATTCAGTGGACTAACAAGCCACGTGATCAGAAGAATTAGATGCTACCTGGCGATTACTGTCAGCTGCTTTCAAATAATCATATTAAAAGGTCCTGGATCAAGTAAGAGAAGAATGTGAGAGAAAACTCAAAATCATAAGAGGGACCAGTATTTTGGGTTGCACAGGAACTGAAGAATGGTTTAGATTGTAGCCCTTCATCATTCTTCAGGTCTGGAACCACACGTCTCTCAGTAATAGAGCAAAAAACAATCTAAAATCAAAAAGCAGAATTTTTTGGGGGGGCATCACTGCCCTCTGGTGGTCATGGGAGCTACCCAGCCTTGCTACTGCTGGCTTTGAACCACCAAGCCAGTGGGCCGCAGTCCCACACTCAACCACTACGCCACCGGGGCTCAGCCCTGCCCACACCCCCCCAAGCAGAATTTACCTCAAGACAAATTTTGTTGTTTATGTGCCACAGAATTGTCTCCAACCCATAGCAACCCCATCGTAACAGAATAAAACACTACCTGCTCCTGTGCTAGAACCACAAGTGTTTGTTCCGATGCCCAAGCCCATTGATGCAGCCACTGTGTCAATCCCTCTCGCTGGGGCCTTTCCTCTTTTTCATATCCCCTCCACTTTAACAAGCTTGAGGTCCTTCTCCAGGGACTGGTCTCTTTTGACAACATTTCCAAAGTATGTAAGATAAACTTGTACCATCCTGGCCTCTAAGGAGCACTTTGGCTTTACATTTTCCAAGACAGATTGGCTTGTCCTTTTAGCAGTCCATGGTATTTTCACTTTCGTCTCTACCACCACCATTCAAATGTATCGATTCTTCTTGGGTCTTCTATTTTCTTCCAGCCTTCACATACATACATTGCAATGGTGAATATCACGGCTTGGGTCAGGTGCACCCCAGTCTCCAAAGCAATGCTCCACTCCCCAATGCTTCAGAGAGGTCTTGTGCGGCAGATGGACCCAATACAGCACATCTTTTGATTTCTTCTCTGCTGCTTCCATGAGCATTGATTGAGGATCCACGCAAGTCAACATCCTTGACAACGTCAACCTTTTCTCCAAACATGATGTTCCCTGTTACAGAATATGTCATTGTGCTAATTTGGAATTTGTTCATGGATCCACAGGCAATTGTTTGAACAGGACAAGAGAATACTGTGTAGTTCAAAAATTGGAAAGATATCCGTTAGGATCGTATACTCTTACCATACTTATTTTATCTATATACTGAGCAAATTATAAGAGAAGCTGGATTGTATGAGGAGTGTGGCATCAAGATTGGAGGAAGTTTTATTAGCAATCTGTGGTGTGCAGGTAATACAACCTTGCTTTCTGAAAATGAGGAGGAATTGGAGCACTTGCTGGCGAGGATCAGGATTGCAACCTTTGCTCTGCATTACAACTCAATGTAGGGAAGACCAGAGACCTCACAACTGAAGACAGAGTTTAGAGGGTTAGAAAAACAGAAATGGAAGCAGGAAGAACTAAAACATAGGGAAGAACTAGATTTAAGCAAAAGTACACTGAGGCTATTGCAATAGATGATTTGAAACAGAATGCATGTATTGTTGAATATAACCTAATGATCTCCCCTATAAACTTTCAGTTAATGCATAGCAAAATATTTTGCATATATATGTGTGTATCTATCTGTCTATCTATAGATATAGACATAAAAGATAATCTGTAGTGCTACTTTGTCAGGGCTACAGGGTTTTTCTTTCTTTTTAACAATTACACAAAATAAAATTCAAGTTTATTGTTGGACACACTGTTTCACACATATATCAATCAAGCCAAACTAACAAAAAACCCAGCAATTTCACTGACCAAAAAAGGGGAAAAGAAAACTTTTATCTTTGGACTTTTTTAACCAACTACTTATAGTACTGCTGAGTATATAAAGAAAAACACTTATTGGAATACTCAGTAAGATTGTATTTTTGTTGTTTTTGTTTTTTAAAATAGCTTTTTTTTGGTTTGTTTTTGTTTTGTGGGCATCACTGCCCTCTGGTGGTGGGAGTTGGAGGCCAAGCCTTTGCTCCTGTGGAGCTGCTGCTGGAATGGAACCTCCATCCCAGTGGGCCACAGTCTCACACACAACCACTACGCCACCAGGGCTCAGCCCCTAAAACAGCTTTATTGGCATATATTTTATATGTTTTATAATTTAGTTATTTAAATATATTAAGGAGAGTTGTGCAATGAACACCACAATTTTAAAACATTTCCTTCTTGTACTCACTCTTGTTCACTCCTTTTTCCTCCTCATCCTCCCTGACATGCCTGTAGGTAGTTTTGTTTACTCCATTTACTCTCTCTATAGATTTACTATCCTGGATCTCACAAACAGAAAATAATCAATGAAAAACACAAATAAAGAAACAAAGATCAATGACCGGACAAAACATTTAAAAACAGCAGTCAAAAAGAAAGAAGAACATGCTAAAAATGAACAACTTAAAAATGGACCAAACGGGAAATCAAATGATAAAGTATTGCCTATACTTTAAGTAGCTATATATACCATAATCAATTTTACAGTGCTTACTGCCTAATTACTAGGCTATTCAGGTTGCTGCTTGATAACCTCATTCGGAGGTGCTTATGAGGTAAATACCTCACTAGAAGAGGGGCAGACACCCTCTCTGCTTGGTATTCCTGTTGACAAGACATACGGAGCTACACTAGATCCCTGGAGCTGGAGAGGAGCCATCTGGAGACCCATGCAAACACTGAGATCCACAAGATTTACACTGCCACTGGATGCACAAGACTCTCCACCCAATGGCCTGTCAGCTTCCTGCACACAGCATCATTACATGTGTTGCATGTGTCTGAAGAGAGATTTCTAGATTAGTATTGGGCATATGAGAGAATATCAGACTTATGCACTGTCAATGTACGGATGCAACCGTTATTGCATGATCTCCAGCAAGATTTTACTTACATATGTTATTATCTTTTTCTATAATTTGAGCATTCGGTTGGGTCACCTTCCTTTGGAATGAGTACAAATATGAATCTTTCAGTGGTTCATGAGCTTGTGGATTTCAATCTGTATCCCAGTAATCCTTGGAGCCTAATTTTTAGCTAGTGCCTTTAGTGCAGCTTAAACATCGTCCTTCAGTACCATTGGTTCTTGCTCTTACATTCTCTCCAGAAATGGTGGAATGTCAACTAGTTCTCCTTGATGCAGTGCTCTGTTTTCTTCCCACCTTCATTGATGATGCTTCTTGCATCATTCAATGCTTTTCCCATAGAATATTTCAGTATTGCAACGCGAGGCTTGAATTTTTTTTTCTTGAGTTCTTTCTGTATAAAGTAGGTCGTGTTCCTCCCTTTAGGTCTTCTAATGCTAGGTCTTCGCACATTTCATTACAATATTTTTCTTTATCTATATTACAGTATTTTACTTTGTATTCTGTCCTTTGGAATTTTCTATTCAGCTCTTTGATGTCATTATTTTTTCCATGGACCTTATCTACTCCATCGTCAGTCTCTTCTGATAGCCACTTGGAAGTTTTCTTTCCAGTCTGGATAATGTCCTTTTGTTTTCCTCATGATGTTCTTGGTGTCATTCCACAGCTCATCAGGCCTTCTTTAGTGTTTGATGAATCAAATCTCTTCCTGAGATGTTCTCAAAACTTATAGTTGTTATCTGACCCTGGTGAACTTGTCTTAATTTTCTTCAGCTTCAACCTTAAATTACATACGAACAATTAGTGATCTGTTCCACAGCTCAGCCCTGATCTGGTTTTAGCTGCTGATACTGAGCTTCTCCATCATGTCTTTCCTCTGATGGAGTCAATTTCACTTTTGTGTATTTCAGCTAGAGAAATCCATGTGCACAGTCACTGTGTTGTTGAAAAAAGGCATTGTCTATGAACAAGTTGGGGGTCTTCCAAAATTCTATTAAGCATGCCCCTGCCTCATTTCTCTCACCAAGTTCATATTTTCCAACTATTGTTTAATTTCCCTGTTTTCAACTTTTGTATTCTAATTGCCAGTAGTTTTTAGTGCATTTTGATTGCATGCTTGATCAATTTCATACTAAAATGGTGGTAAAATTCATCAATTTCTTCATTACTGATTTTTAATGGTTGCTGCATAAATGTGAATAAGAGTTGTTTTGAATGGATTTCTTTGACTGCAGGTAGATAGAATTCTATCACAGACAGCATCATACTTTACGATAGATCTTGAAATGTCCTTTTTTTAAGATGAAGGGAGTACATTCCTTTTCAATCCGCCATTCCCAGTATAATATACCATATGATTTTCTGATGGAAAATGACCAGTACCAGTCAATTTCACTGTAGGTTATCGATCTTTATGTGTTTACTTTAATTTTTGATTACTTCAAATTTACTTTAAATCAAATTAGATTCATACTTCATACATCCCAAGTTCAAATGTTAGTAGATTTTTGTAGCTGTTTCTTCTCCTTTCAAGTCATGTCCCATCAGCAAATGAAGGAGGGTCCTGAAAAACTTCACTCGTGTAGGTTTGGTTTTACCCACATCGTTATGGTCAACTCTGATTTGCAAAGATGCTCTTCCTCAGTCAAACTTGGAGTACCTTCTGTCCCAAGGGATTCATTTTCTGGCATTGTCTCCGTTAATGTTCAGCTTGTGTTCATTTGGCCTTCAGTGCCTGACAATATTTTGATGCTATCCATCAGTGGCAAATATTTACAAAACGGACAGCCTATGTCTTCTTTGTAGTTGGTGCTTAGTCCTTAATTAGAAACCATTTGCAGTGATATAAGGGAGACATCTCATTTCTGCAGAAGTAGCAAACAATTACAAAGACTGAAATGGTAACTAAGCAAAACAGTTAGTCCAGAGCCAAGGGTATGGGATAGATTTCGAATCCAAGCCTTCTAAAGTATCTACCAATTGTTTGATCATGTCTGTGCTGGGTGATGTTTTCAACCCATCTTTAAAAGTATTGAAGGTCCCTTCTCTAGCTGTCTCATGTCTAATGAAATGTTTCCCTTTGCAAATGGTTTCTAATTAAGGACCAATTATGTAAGGTTTCATTATATGGATAGGGAGTTAAATAAAAGTCAGTGATATTCAAATCACACTTCAGCATCAATCGCTACTTCAAATGTATAATCTGAAAAGTCTGTTGTAGCTCAGTCATTTTCTCTTCCAGTTCATCACCCTCCTTTGTTTGAGAGGCTTAGAGTGGAAGAAATTCTGCATAACATGTCAGTTTTGATGGAGTCCTAAGATGTCATTTCGGCGAGAGTAGCAGTGGCAAAAATTGTTGTCTCAGGCCACGATTGCCTTTTCATGAATCAGAGATGTCTTTCTGAAGCTTCTGGTAACATCTGCAGCAGGAGGTGAGGTCTTTTTGATGTCCTTACGGAATAACATCTCCCAGTCATCTTGCTGTCCCCACTGTCTTCTCCTGTTTCTAGGGCAGTGCACCCCTGACAAGAGTCATTTGCATCCTCTTTCACCTGGGAAGGCAGAAACAAATATCCTCTCACTTTGGGTCCTTAGAAACCAGGCACAGAATTCTTGTTAAGTGAATGGAGAAGTCTCTTCTTTTCCTTGGCTGCATTGACTGGAGAAGTCCATCTGCACGCTCCTTCCCCAGGGGAAACATAAACAAACAACCTCTCTCTTGGGCAGTTTAACAAATGCTGGTCACAAATGTGATTTTTGTCCTTCCATCCAATCTTCTCTCTCTCTCTCTCTCTCTCTCTCTCTCTCTCTCTCTCTCTATATATATATATATATATATATAGAGAGAGAGAGAGAGAGAGAGAGAGAGTGTGTGTGGGGGGGGGGGGGCATCACTGCCTCTGGTGGTCATGGGTGCTATCCAGCTGCCGCTGGATTTGAACCCCCAAGCTCACGGGCTGCAGTTCCGCACTCAACCACTTGCGTCACAGGGGCTCAGTCCTGCTCTAGATATTTTAAAAAGCTTTTGTTAGCAGGAAAATTGGGGTTAATAAAGCGGAATGAAATTTGTTACGGATAGTATTTTCTTTAGACTTCCATTTCATCTCTCCCTTCTGTTTTAGTAATTGAGATTTTAAAATGCAGCCAGTATTGCCCACAGTTTGTTTGATGTAAAATCAGTTAAACTTAGACAGTTTACATTGTTATGCAAATCAAGAAGCTCTGCTCTTACAGAAATGACCGAAGTTGGTACCTGTCTGTCAGCCCATGAATAGCTGACACCAGATGGCATTGTTAAGCCTTCAGGGCCCACACTGGATAAATGCAGGAGCTGAAACGATCATGGCCATTTGCTGGCGTTTTCTGAATCTGTATACATAGCAGATCTCTTTCCCATAGCGTTACAAGGTTAAGTGTGCTTACAGACTTCATTAAGCTGGACTGCTCTTTACATTATGCACACTGTAGGACTTTTTTACTTTGCCACACTTTTTCTTGGCTAACAATACTTTTGATCAATAACGCCAGTCACAATTTGAGCGCCTTGAGAATTTAGGTTCTATTTTTCTAGCAGTAGTTCTGCTGTTCCCCTGGTAAGGATTCCGTGATGGTGGTCTTAATGGTCTTGGGGTCCTGCTGGGAGCAACTGAACTTCTTGGCTGCTTTGATCCACTGCTGCATTCCTTCTGGTGGCAGGACCCAGTGATAAAGCTGATTGAGAAGATAGTGTATGCAACTGGACCAAAACTGCACTCCCTGGGCTCCATTGGGTGCGGTTTGAAGCCTGTCCCTGCTGGGCAGTGTTGCTAACAAGACACTGGCTCGCCCAGGGCAGCGTCCAAGTTCTTGAACCCCTGACTGCCTCGGCCTATTCCCAGTTGCTGAGCTCAATGAGAGGCATTGCAGGCATTCTCTCAGGAAATGTCTGACCTTCTTCAAAGGAAAACATTTTCCCTTTGGTTTAACATAATTTGTCATAACTGCTTGCTTGATATCATTTAACACCTTGAAAGGGAAAGCACTGTAATGACTTTCTTCTTATCTTTGTGACTTGTTAGCATGGTGGCCTTTCAGCCGCGAAGACACAGAGCAAGTCAGCCTCGTCTCTAGATCCCCTTGTTTTGAAATCCCCTTCTCTTTCCTTGACAGTGCTCTTTAACTCTGTTCAAAAGCCCGACTCTTTAAAAAATGTTTTAAAAAATTCATAGCCATAAGCATGCAAATGTTAATTTTATTAGGTATGCATACTATCATTTAATTAGCTTTTACAGTGACATGTAAAATGTAAAATATACTCCTATCTCTAGCCTCTTCTTTTTTTTTTTTTTCCCATTTTCAAAGGTCATTTTATTGGGGGCTCTTACAGCTCTTACCACAATCCATATATATGCTGTCATCTCTTTCCACTTGAGCTCCTGATATCAGCTCCCCATTTCTTCCCCCTCCCCCTCCTGCCCACTTCCCTCACAAACCCTTGATAAGTTATAGATTATTTTTTCCATATCTTACATTGTCCTCCATCGCCTCTCATCCACTTTTCCATTATTTGTCCTCCTGGGAAGGGGTTCTAGTCCCTCTTTCTCCCCCCACCCTATCCTAATCCTCCTGGTATCTCATCTTTCCTTGTTGGCGCTGAGGGGTTTATCTATCCTGGACTCCCTGTGCTGAGGGCTCTTATCTGTTGCAGTGTGCGTGTTCTGGTCTAATGGGATTTGTAAAGTAGAATTGCCCTTTGATTCCCACGTGGGGAACTTGCTTGGAGTCTTGGAGGCTCCCATTGGTTTTGTTTTAGGTCAGAACCTGCTCTTCAAGTTTTTCTAACACTTCATCATAGCCATTTAAAGAAGTTTTAGTCTGCATTTTAAAGTTTAAATACTTTGCACGAGGTTTCTGACTACAGCGAATCTGATCTTCCATTATTTCTCTTTTTGGGTCTGAAGAGGTTCTAAAACGTCTTCATTCATATGTACAGAGACGGGGTCTTCACTGGGATATTCTCCCCTTCTCTGTAGCTTTCTTTAAATTTGCAACAACTTTTCCCAGGTCCCTAGATCTAAAGTTCCTTCCTTAGAGAACCATGGGTTTGTATTTTTTCAATACCTGTAGAAATGCTTTCATTTTTCTTTTCTTTATTGCTGCGTCCTATTATTTTAACAAATGGGTAAGCATAATACAGTATTTTTTTTGACTTAGACTTACTCTTACTTTGCCCCATAACCCTGTTATATGTATTTTTAATCCTGCAACCGAATTCTCACTTCAAAATAGTTCCCATTCCCATCTATCCTCAGTGGAGTTGCAAAGCCATTGGGCGGGCATTTGGTTCTTCCGCTGACAGAGTTCTTTCCTTGAGGTTCTACATGGGGTGCCAGTGGGTATGTCCCTGTTTGGTCCCAGTTTGGGGGGTTGTGTGGGCCCTCAACATGTGAACAGATTCTGAGGAGACACTCGGCGATTGTGGAAAATGTTAAAGACAGACAGACAGTGGGGCACAGGAGCTCCGTGTCCCATGTTAGGACGGAGAGAGTGAATATATTTTCCAATGGGTTTATAGACTTTTTATAGGGCATGCACATCATACAGCTAACATATTACATAGTCAATAGGCAATATCATCAGCAGGCAGCATAAAAAATAAACAATGAGGCCTGTTAGTATCTTGACCGAGTAGTGCTAGTTGACATCAACACTGCTGAGCCCTCCTCAGGGGTTTGCTCTCTCTCTCTCTCTCTCTCTCTCTCTCTATATATATATATATATATATATAATACCAATGATTTTATTGGGGCCTCTTACAGCTTTTATAACATTCAATATATCATTTGTATTAAGCATATTTGTACACTTGTTATATTCATATCCAAATACTTTCCACTTGAGCCCTTGGTATAAGCTCCTCTTTACCCCTTTCCTCAATTTCTTTTTTTTTTAATTCCAGCTCCCCATCTTTCCCCTCACCCTCCTCCTCCCCCATGGACCCCCTATATTTTAGGGTTTGCTATATTTTACGGAGGTTTGGTTATAGAATCTTAGTGCTCTATCTACAGGTACCCCCAGGCACAGGGAATAGCCAGATGCAGAAACGATTGTCTTATCTGGTAGCTCCTTTATGACAGTTCCTTGACTGGGGGGGGGGGGGATGTTATTGGAGGGATTGTGTCTAGTCATGAGAATACATATTAAGACTTACTTATATCTCATAACCCTGAGGGTCTTCCCCCACCGGAGTTGGCTTTCCAGCCCGATAATTATAAGAATAGAGGATTTAGCTGCATTATATTCTCATCTAGTCCTTCCGTTTACCACACATACAGAACTCTGAAAAAAATGCCACTGTGGGCAGAGTGCAAGCAGACGCACAGAAGTCAGCAGCCTGAGCAAAGCAGTACTTACTAACTGGACAAGTCCTGATCATAAGCTCTGGGCGATTTCTTCCATTGGAGGGCCCATGGGACCTTCTGTTCTATTTAGAACAGAAGAGAAAATGATCCCAAAGGACCTTCTAGGGGCATGCTGCCTCCATGCTGGATGTTCTCAACATGAACGAGAGATAGACGGTGGGGCTGTTGCTGTCCAGGATAAAGTGGGTGAGAGTGGTCATCCCCAACAAATGGTCTTGAAAAGGAAGACTCAAGAAATGTTTGTACCCCTTCAGTTCCAGGGCCCTGTGAGCCTGAGGACCTCATCGATGGGATCATCTTTGCTGCTAACTACCTGGGGTCCACACAGCTGCTATCGGAGAGGAACCCATCCAAGAACATCAGGATGATGCAGGCCCAGGAGGCTGTCAGCCGTGTCAAGGTAGTATCTGAGCAGCAGATGGCCTAGCCTCCAGAGAGGCCTCACTCCTGCCTCCCATTTCACTCCAGACTCTGATTTATTGGGGACTTGGGTTAGGGAAGGGGCCCTGTTAGCCAGCCCTGGGTGTCAGTGTACCAATCACACAATTCTGGTCAAGAAAGAGAAAAGATGCTGATGGAGGTGCTATAAGGGCCTCGCTGACATTGATTAGGTTGGGAGTGTGCTCCAGCTGGGGGTTACCCCATTTTCCTATACATCTGGAAACACAATTTTTATAGCACTCAAGTAATATGACATATTTGTTTGGAGCTTCACGTCCCAATTGAACGGTATATATTTTTATGCTGTTAATAGAGCTCATGGGGGTGGGGGTGGGAGAGATATGCTGTATGTCTTATTTAAATGGATGCCTTTAAGGAAGTCAGCAGCCTGGCAAAGCAGCACCTGCTAACTGGACAGGCCCTGCTGACCAGTTCTGAGAGACTGCGTCCATAGAGGCCCCGATGGAAGGCCTGAGATGTTGGGAGCAGAGAAGGACATGTCACAGGTTCTAGGCATCCCTCCACGATTTTGTGTTACACTTATGCTGAGATCTGGAAGGGGTGAGCAGCGAGTCAATACCATCCATGGAAGCCTGTCTACAGACAGTGTCTTTCTGTGAGAAGTAAGAGACACGATGGCCTTCCTCACCCCACTCTCACCACAACCAGCCTCCTGTAAAGGAAGCCAAGGGACGCCAGGCGTCAGCTCTCCGTGATAAGAAAGATTGAACTGTCCAGCCTACATGGTGGAATGTGGTAGAGACCAGCTTGTGTTCAATGCCCTTAGCGGAGTGGCTTCGGCTTCCCTGCCTTCCCCCAGAAACCCAACCTTCTACATTAGAGAAAGATGTGCTCTTGCCAGCAGAATATGATTCTCCTGCTTTTGACCTTACTCTTCATAGACCAGGAGGAGCATCGGTCATGTCCAGCTCTTGAGAAGCAAGAGCCCGGGAATTCCTGATCAGCATATGTCAGCCATGGTTGTCTGGCTATTTCCATTGGGCTCTTCTGCTCACTATGAAATCTTTGTATTTGGGCTGCTGACCAAAGTAATACTGCCTCTGTTCCTTCGCTGTGTGTGTCCATGTTGTTTTCTTTTCTCCTACGTGCTGCAGAGGATGCAGAAAGCTGCTAAAATCAAGAAGAAAGCGGTGTGTAAGACTGTGGCTCTCAACAGTGTCTGCTTTACTGCTGTGTCTTGTCCTAGTTAGTGGGATGTTCTGTGAAGAATACAACCAAAGCTGCAAAACAGTTTTTTCCTTTTGCGTTGGTTGGTAGATAAATGTTAAACTTTTGAATCAAACCAAGGGTTTTGCTTTGTTTTTGTCATCACTCACTTACAGGTAATGATAATAGATACTTTTTTTATTCTTTCTTTTTTGGCCTCTCTAGAGCAAGCCTTCTTAATTTTTTTCCACTCGCAACCCCTTTTGCCTGAGAAATTAGCAACATGGACAGGCACTGTCAGAAATACCTCAGATTTATTGCATGTTTGACTTGGAGCTAATTTTTGGTTATCAGAAGTTCCAAATCTTCCTTGTTGCCAATTTTTGGTAAATCCCCCATTCTGTTCTGCAACACCACGTGGAGTCACGATTCACAATTTAAGAAGCTTTGGACTAGAGCAGGCTAACACGAAGATTTTACTGTTTTATGTCGATGTCCCTAAATGTGCTCATGGAATCGATGTGATAGTGTCTAGTCCTGAGACCTCCTGTATAGTGCCCATTCTGCTGGCTTTGCAGACCTGCATGTAGTGTGGGCCTCTCTCCAGGAATAGTGTGATCTATGCCTGCATCCCCCACACCCTACCATGAGCCCGCAAATCATAGCCCATCATGTTCCTGAAGGTATAGGGCATAGGGCAAAAGAGACTCCGGACAGGCCATATGGTCAGTTGACCCCATTGCACCTGAGAGTTTGCTTCTTTTTAGGGGAGGAGGATGCCGGGGTTGCTGCCAGCATCAACACCAAGAATGATGAGGAACCTTCCTTTTAATTTTTATTAATTAGGTTCCTGCTTCCTCCGTGTACCCATAACCTGTATTATCAGGTTCTTTCCTTGGGTCAAGTTCACTGCAGAATTCATATTTTCTATAGCATTGTCACTAAAATCAGGACTCACCTGCAACTTTTCCTTTTGATTTAACCTACTTTAGAAACCCATTACCATTGAGTTGATTCCAACTCATGACAAGCTCATGTGTGTTGTTAACCTGCTTTAGTAGAAGGCTATGGGATCAAGAATATAATTTTAAAAATATGTTTATGGAAAACATCACTTAACTTTTTAAAACCGAAAATGTTGTTCCTTCATAGTTCTGCAGACTAGTTCTCAGAGGGAAGTTTTAGGGCAGTGTTGTCTTTTTAAGCAGTTAAGAGTGGAGACTGACGCCCCCAAACATCTTTTCCCTTAAAAGCTGAGTAAAGTGCAAGTTTATCATTATAGTATGGAACCTTACAAGATCTCAGAATTCATTAGGAATTTTCAGCAGAGATATTATTTATTTTAGATTTTTTAGTGAGAATTAAATTACAGCTATTATTTTGACATGAAAGTTTCATCACTCCAGGCTCCCAAATAACCACAAAGAATGACTTACTTCAGGAAGCAAGTCAAAAGAATCTATATTACATTGGCACTATGTTATAATATTCAGAATTCCCCCAGATGTAAAATTCAATTAATGACTGCCCTGCATTGCTCCACTCTGCTTCCAAAAATGTCCATTTAGACAAAACTTGGGGGGTGGGAATGTTTTTTTTTTTTCATATTCCTGATCTTCCTCAGACATCATTTTTTTAAAAATTTTTTCAATAATTTTATTGGGGGCTCTTATAACATTCAAAATATCATTTGTATCAAGCATAATTGTACACATGTTGCCATCTTAATTTCCAAATGTTTTCTACTTGAGCCGTTAGTATAAGCTCCTCTTTCTCCCTCTTTTTTTAAATAAATCATTTTAATGGGAGCTCGTACAACTCCCATCATGATCCATACATACATCAATTTTATGCAGACCACATTTGCACACTTGTTGCCATTATCATTCTCAAAACACCCTCCCTCCACTTAGGCCCCCAGTACTAGCTCCCCATATTTCCTCTCCCTCCCCACTTTCCCTCCCCCATGAACCCTTAATAATTTACAAATTTTTATTACTTTATCATATCGTGCACTTTCCAATGTGCCCCTTCCCTCACTTTCCTGTTGTCTGTACCCTAGAGAGGAGGTTATATGTAGCTCCCTGAATTGGTTCCCCTTTTCTATTCCACCATCCCTCTACCCTCTCAGTATCACCATTCCCACCACTAATTCTGAGGGATCATCTATCGTAAATTCCCCCTGTTTTCAACTCCAGAGTATATCGATGAGAATGTTTTTTTCAATGGTCTTTTGTAAGGGAACATCCAGGTTCAGTTAATACACCTCAGTGCAGTCATTGTCCATATATCAATGCATCAATGTCAAAACTGTTGATATGGAGAGCAGTAATGCCCCCCCCCAAAAAAAATGTTGATATGATGCTGAACAGGTTTCAACAAAGTTTCCAGATTAAGATTGACTAGGGGGGAGGGTCTGTGAATCGGCTTTTTAAAATTAGCCAACAACAAATGAATGGATCACAAGCATTTGATCTACAATCATCATGGAGATAGCACAGGGCCAAGGCAGCATCTCATTTTATTGTGCACGAGGTCCCAATGAATCAAAGACCAACGCTAAGGCATTCCTCAAAGGCAGCTAAACCAACAGGGAGCGTCTGATGAGTACACACTAATGGAAAAGACAAAATGCTATGGTGTGTTTGGCTCTTTGCTGTTGCCTCGGTTTTTATCTAACACTGTGAAGGGAACATTCAGACTGAGTTGAATCTCAGGTCTTGTTCACATGAAGGTTTTTAGAAGATTGGCGCTAAGGCTACTTGATTGCTTAAATTAGAAGGAAATACAGTGATAACTCAGTTGTTGAACTAAATTCATTCCAAATTTGTGTCCAAACACCAAAAGTTTGAGAATTGAATAATTTTTTCCTATAAGAAATAAGGGAGAATCAAATCATTGGTTCTGATTCCCAAAAAATTACACATAAAATTTATTTCTCTAGAACTTTAAATCACTATGGAGGCTCTTAGTTTCCTTGCATATCACTGTCTCGGATTTATCTGATTTATCCAACCCTCGAGATGTTTCTGATTTATCCAAGTTAACTGTAACGTTTCACCTTCTTCAGTGGTCTAAGTTCTTTGATTCGTGGTTAACCATTTCACACCTTTTGCTACATTAGTCACTTTAATCAGTTTTTCCCACCCTAAAAATGGTGGTAATGGTGACTTAGCAGTGTATTCAGCAGCTACATCAGACAAGCGGTGACCCGATTCACATTTCTCAGTGATTTCTTTCTTTAACGATATCTTGTTCCCCAGAGTTTTCCTCTTAGCTTTACTGTTGGTGTCATTTTCTTTGCAGCTCCGGATATGATATTTTGCACAAAGAGCAAAAAAACAAAGTCACAATGACAAATGTTGTTATGCACTAGTACAGGCACTCTAGGCCGTGTGAGCATAGCTCTACAGGCCCCTGGACTGACGCGTCTGCAGCAAGACACAAGCGTGACTCATTCTCAGCCCATGCAGGTCTTTACAGGTTGGATTTTCAAGTTCAACTGTCAAGCAAAGTTACAAACACGGGTCAGATGTTTTTGAATTTTGCTGTTTGCATTGTAGAAAGTTCAAGCTTGGAGTCCTTTGACAACTGAGGTATCACTGTACTAATATTTTCATCCAGCTTCTTGTACCATTTATTGCTCACATGGGAAGTCAGAGTGTCAGCCCATGTCCCTAACCTTCAATGAGTGCAATAGTGAGCAGACAGCACATTTTGAGTGAAGAGGTTGCACACCACAGCAGAAGACCACCTTGATGGCCAGCCTCTAGTGGTTGGCTCGTTTTCCTTCTGTCTTTCCAAAACTCCTTGTAGACTCACAGCCAACCTCAACTGCATGCATTGGAAGTCTGCATGCATTGGTGCTTTGTGATAGCGTATTTCTCTTGGATGCAGCATGGGTAAGGAATAAATAAAATTGTCAGTCTTCTGCTCCAGTTAATACTTCTGGATTGTAATCATATCAACTGTCCTTCCTTAGAATTCTGAGGGGGATGCTCAGATGATGACTGAAGTGGACCTTTTTATCTCCACCCAGAGGATTAAGGTTCTAAATGCAGACACACAGGTAAGTGCTGAAAAGGCAGCTGTGTAAGATCATGTCGATTCATGATTTCTAGAGGCTGCAAAGTGTTCATGTATTTCACCAGCTGAGGGATTAACGTTTGAGTCCAGCCAGAGGTGCTTCAGGAAAAAAGACCTAGTGACCTACTTCTGAAAAATCAACCATTGAAAATCCTTTGCTTTTACTTTGACGTGTGTTGGGTCTCTGTGAATTAGGATTGATGACAACTGGGTGTTTGTTTTTTTTTTAACACTGGCAATTTATTTGGCTGAGCATAGCTATTTTCATTCTTTTTAATTTTTTTTCTTTTTTAAAATTTTTAACAAGTTTTTCACCATTGGGGGAAAAATTCTGAGAACAAATGCTGGTTTAAAACAGCTTTACAAAAACAAAACAAAACAAAACAAAAAAACAGCTTTGCTCCTTCTCCCGGTGAGTGAGTTTGACCATTTTCTTTCTGGTGGCGACTAGAATTTTCGGCCGTGTCCAGCTACTCTTTAGAAATGAGTGCATATTAAAAGAGGCTGAACATCAAAACAAGGAAATATAAATACTGGCAAGTATGATAACATATCTGCTTATGTAACTGGAGTAAATGGAGGCAAAATGAGAGAAAAAGAAAGGGTAAATCTAAAATCCATGCTACTCAGCATGGTTCAAGAATAACTTTATTGAAACCTTTATGTGTTGAGTCTGAGTCATGTCGCTGGAGGCTGATCATACTGTGGTGACCTGACAGTCCCAGGGTTGTGGCATGTTAGTGGGGAGGAGTGTTAGGTTTTTCTAACAGTGGTTGAAACCCATGAGCAGGTGCCACAATAGATAGTCCCCACCCATCTTTCTCTCTCTCTCTTTCCTCCCTTTCTTATCTCTTCCCATTTTGGCAGTTCTGGGAGTTTCTTGGCACACTTTAGCTTGTAGAATGAACCTCACATGCTGTCCTCTCCCTTAGACAGCAGCAAGGAGGGATTATTAGTATTTGTATTCACACTGCTCAGGTATAACTTGATAACTGTACTGATAATACTTGCAAAGGTGGCCTCTCTTTTTCCAAACAAGGTCATTTTTGTGAATTTATAACGCTGGCTTTTTATACCTCAATCACTTCATACAGCTAATTAGCAGTAGGGAAGCAGTGGAACAAATGAATGAAGAAGCGCCCATGTGCCAATGCAAAGAACCATGAGCTGAGAGAGAATGTGTTGGAGCAGGGACACTGGGTGCCGATTTCTTAGTGCAGAGACAGGGGTGTTATCTGACTAGCAGTTGGTGAGTGAGTGGGACCTGCCTGTGAAGAGAGGAGAGGGCAGGCCTCACGTGGGTGATTCCAAATTGCATTAAATGACTTGTAGGATTCTGGCCAGAGGCCTAGTGGAAAGACACCTTTGATCCACAATTTAAGTACAAGAGCATGTGACTACTCCTTAACTTTTGCTTCAAATGGGCACATTGGTTACAACATTGGCAAATCAAAATGGTGACTTTAGAATAATGTCATGATTTCTACATTGGCAAATCAAAATGGTGACTTTAGAATAATGTCATGATTTCTACATTTATCATCTCACTTTCTGTAAAGAAGAGCATTTCATTTATTCTTCTCCTTTTGTCCTTCTCTTATTCTCCTTTCTCATAATTCTCAGAATTATGGCTACAGCTGGCTTTTAAGTGTTCACAATCCATTTTCAAGCTTGTTAGGATGTTTTCTAATACCTTCCCCAAGCAAGCCCCACAAACTATAATTTTCTATGAATTTTGTATTTATATTTTTCTTTGATCCAAAGGAGGATGTGAATTTTATTTGCAAGATCTTCTTTTTCTTCTGTTGTTGTTTTAGTATCAAGTTGAAATACGCTTATTGTAGACTCCTTTGAAAAAGAATGCATCCTTTTTTGTTCAAATTTTATATTTTTGAAGATTTCTAAGGTAGTTACTTCATCACCGTTTTTTGTATAAGCCCTTTTTCTTCTGAAGAATTTGAAAAGCTTTAAGAGAACTTAACACAATTTTCCAGATTGTCCCAGATAGGTACAGTGACCTTTAGTCTGTATTTTGGGCCATTTTATCATGTTTACCTCGGTCAGTGGAGTGACATTGCTTTCTTAGACAAGCAGTTATTCTGAGCTCACCTGGGACTTCCCTGCTCCCAAACCTGGGCCAGCCAATTCTTCATGAAGTCCAGCTCATGTTAATGGGGAATGGCATTTAGAAACCAAAATATGGGTGCTGAATATGCTAGGTGCTTTGGGTGTCACTATTACTTGGCCTTTTCAATGAAAAGAGCTAGAATATGTGTGTGTGTTTTTGTAGCTCAGGCCCTCAGCAGCAGCAACAAGTCAAGTCGTGGTTCTTACCCAGGACTCCCTTTGCGACAAGCCGTAGTTCATGCCTAGGACTCATTCTGTTTGCCTTCACTTTGGGATTTTGATACATGGGATCTCCGATCATCCCAAGGGGATCCCTTATGCTTGGGGACAGGCAGGGCAGCAAGAGCATGTCTAAAAGATGGTAGAGACCTAGTGGGGTCTCTTACTATTGCCTACTTTCAACCCAGCACCGTGTTGCTTGCCCCCACCCCCCCGAGGCTTCCTGTATTTCCCGTTGGGTACTGTAGCTCTCCCATACACGTGTGTGTACACCTCCTTAGGCCTGTGCCTACAATCGGGCTTGTCCCACTGACTTTTTTTTTCTTGCCCATCAACAATAACTGAGGAGCCTTAGGCTTGGTGAAAACTCAGAGAGATGCTTTTTATCTCTGGAGTCAGGGGTTGAGTATGTGGCTTGGGATGCCACACATTTAGATCTTGTTCCCTGACTTTTTGTGAGCAAAATGTATCTCTGGATTTTCTCTCTTGCCCCTCTACCCATATCCACCAGTGTTTGTTGAGGGTTTCTAATAATGACCTCAATTTTGACACTTCTTTAGGACTCACAGACCTTGGTCCATGGTTGTGGTTTCTTACAGTTGAAGGCAGTGGTGGGATCCAGACAGTTCACACAGGTTCAGCGGAACCAATCCTAATTTTCTGTTGAATTTGGCAGACCAGCTGTTACAATGGCGTTTCTAATCAGGGTTCTCTCTAAAGTTGGAGGTTGGGTGTCCAATGTAGAAACCACTCATGTACAGGCTTTACTCTTATTTAACATTCATCTGTGCAACTGCCTATGTGAAGCACCCAAAACAATGCTCCTTCCACCCTTAGCTGATTTGAAATTGAAGATTAATATGTCAAATGAAGTTTCCCATCTTCCAAATGCACTGCACATGAGAAATATAGGCATAATAAAGGCTGAAGAAGTGTGGTAAGCTCTTTTAAAGCTTTTCAAATTCTTGGGGAGAAAAATGGCTCATACAAAAAAAGGTGATGAATTAATTACTTTAGAAACCTTTAAAAATACAAAATTTGTAGAAAATTATCATTTGTGGGGCTTACTTGGGGAAGGTATTAGAAAACATCATAGCAAGTCTGAAAATGGATTGTGAATACTTAAAAACAAGTTGTAGCCAATTTCAAGATGGAAATAAATGATAATTTCTCACCATTTTGGAACCACAGTATTAGAATATTGAAGTACTAGTTCCATGGAAAGCAGTTGAAGATCAAATGCTCTTATTTAGTGACACATTTAATGACCAAATTGATATTAATGATTTTTTTAATTAAAAAAATTTTTTTTGTTTGTTTTGGGGGGGCTTCACTGCCCTCCTGTGGAGCTGGAATTAAACCTCCATCCCAGTGGGCCTCAGTCCTGCGCACAATCACTACGCCACCGGGGCTCACCCTGATTTTTAAGATTTCCATGGTCTGAAAAATTCTCAGAATTATGGAATTTCTGAAAATGTTCAAAGAGCTAAAAATATTGTCAGAACAATTGCAAGTTCAGCAGAAGCAGAATGGGCTTTTTTCAAAGGTGAATATATGTTCAGAGAAGAGAATTTGCCTGTTTCTAATATTTGAAATACAGTGGCTAGTAGTCTAATTGGCCCACCTCTAAAGGAATGGATCCTACTTCCAAAGTGAACAAGGTTAAGGTTAAATCATACAGCACATAGGTGCTCAGACGAAAGCAAGGAATATTGCAATTGATGTGTATCAAACAGCATTATGGAAATATCTTACATTACAGTTTTATTGCATTATTGTTAAGTGTTTATTACTTTTCTTAATATTTAAAACTCATAATCTATTTTTGTGTGCCTTTTCTAATTTAAGTATTAACTGTGTTAAATAATAAGCTACCTTTCACTATTTTCTTTTCAATACTTAAAATAGTCATTAGGTCTGTGAACTTTTAGAAAATGATTGAACCTGGCCACTGGTTGAAGGCCATATGCAAATCAGCAAGGGCGAAGGGACATGAGGTGAAGCCCGATAAACCATGTGCCAGCTTCTAAGCGTGCTCCCCCAGGACGCACTATAGCCCCCAGAAACAAGTAGTGACAACAGTATTGCCTTCAGAAAACTTGTTGAAACTCGCAGGTTTTTACTGGGGACTGGTCAGTAAGAAGCCTCTTTAGGTATGTATCTAAATTCTACACTCATGAAGGAAAGTCAGGGTTCATTACCTGCCATGTTACCGTTGAGGCACTGTGAGCTTTTGGGAGAGGTTGGTGAGCAGGCGTCTAGTTACTGAGGTCTGCCTCATTCATCCTCAGCAGCACCCTACCAGCTAGTTGATATGCTTGGCAGACACTGCCACCTAGAGGCTAGATGTTGGGACTTGGGTGATGAAATACGACTTCACTGTGAATTATGACTTTAGATTAATTGCTGAACATCTGCCAGCCCTATATACTTTTTAAAATGAGTTATGGAGAAACACCTTGTCAGTTCCTTCCTTTGATAAAAGAATGAGGGGCCCAGAGATGACAGGCAACTTGAGGCCTGGCCCAGTGCACGGTCCCTGACTCTTCCCTGCCGCGCCCCCCCCCCCCCCCCCCCCCCCCCCCCCCCCCCCCCCCCCCCCCCCCCCCCCGTGTGTCTTAGTGTTGTGAACATGGCCAGAGGAGTCCGTGGATGTGATCGGTCACAGGCAGAGGCCCTAGGGGGCTTTGATGTTTTGTCCTTTCTTCCTGCTTCAAGAGAGGCCCTTAGTGAGGTTGGACTGTTCCATCGCACTGTCCAGGCCATGTTGGTTCACATGGTGAATCATAAACACCACTAATGAAAGTACCTGGTATCTTTTACCATCCTTCAAGGTAAGAGCAGTAGATTCCTTTCAACGCAGAGTTAGGCCACCAGGCTGCCTCTCAGCTTGGGCCTCAGAACCTAGTCTTGGAATTGTGCTCGTTTTTCAGAGACTGGATTGCTTGCTTGCTTGCTATTGGGTCTTAGGGCTTTCTCTACCTTCGTGCCTCCGATAGCAGAGAAGCTGCAGATTTCAAAGGCATCTTCCCATTTCCACTCAGTCCGGGAGAGTTGTTGGTCTAAGAACCCAAGGCTTCATTCCATCCGCTCCCTCTGCACCACTGTGCTTCCACCCTCATGCTCTGTGGAGACTGCCCAGACTTCATCCGCACAAGCTTGGCCTCAGGGGAGTTATTCCTCAAGAGCTAAAAGGAGGGAGGGGACCTACTACCACCAAGAAAGAAGAACTGGGAATGAAGTGTGTGCTCTGGACCTGAGACCCCAGCACTGAGAGAATCCTAGATAGAGGAGAAGATTGCTGCCAAGGATCTTGCCCAAAAGCTGAGAGATGAGAGCCTGCACCTAGAGTTTGTATTGAAAGATAGTACATTGTTTGATAAAGCTCTCCACTTGTGGTATTTATGTTATCGCAACACCAGATAACTAGGACACGCTGCTACAACAGAAATACCACAGGTATTTTAACAAACAAGTTTAAAAAACCATTTTATTGGGGGCTCATACAACTCTTATCACAATCCATCCGTACATCCATTGTATGCAGAGCACTTTTGTACATTAGTTGCCATCATTATTCTCAAAACATTTTCTTTCTACTTAAGCCCTTTGTAACAAACTGGAAACAAACAGAAATGGATTCCTTCACAATTTGAGAATGCAGATGACCAAATTTAAAGTGCCACCACCAGGGGCATGCTTTTCCCTTGGTTTTTTCTTGGAAAAGGTCTTTGACTTCTCCCAACATCTGTAGAACCGGCATCCATGTGTCTTGGCAGCAATCTTTTCTTAGATCTAGAAGCTTGCTTGAACAGGGATCCAGATCCAAAGGATGCACTCCACTCCAAGGTTCTGCTGGCTTCTTGGCAGTACATTGTCACTCTGATCTCAGCCCCTTTCTCTCTCCTTGTATCTGTTGTAGGGAAACTACTCTTACTTCTGATCAGATCTTATAAGAGTCATGATGGTTTTAAGGATCTCACATCTCACTCTTAATCCTTTTGGGGATTTTCACATCATGGGTGAGCTGTGTTGTTCTTGACTGGCCAACTCGTCCTGCATAGTGTCTGTATCTGTTCCCAACTCTCCAGGTACAACGCCACCATCTGTGTTTGTCTGCTGAGACACTTTCCCACTTAGACTATCTCTTCCAGTTCATTCTGAACAAGTTCACAACCAGTCACTCCCAAAACCCAGTCTAGTGACCAAGCTGTTGCTCTTTGAACCTTCTCTACTCAACATCCCAGTACTTGCTCTGATCCAATAGAGATTCCTCTTGTAGCCTCTCAAAAGCTTGCCTGGGGCAGTACTGGTTGTTTTTGTTCTCTCCCCCCCTCCCCCCCCCCCAATTCTACATCTTCTAATTGTATGATTCAGTGCCATTGATTATATCCAATTTTAAGATGGGAACAAATTACAATTTCTCAATTATAATTATAATGTGGGCCACATTACTAGAAGAGCTGGAGAACAATTGCTCATATTAATAACGTAGATAATTACCAAATTGATACTCTGTAGCACACCCATTATTGTTAACCTTTTTCAAATTATTCTACCACCATTGACAAAGACTCAGTGCCTCCTAAGAAAACATTTTTTTTCTTTAGGCAGTGCCATCTTGCCTTCCCATGTTCTGCTTGGCCTTCCTTCCTCATAGGCATTCCAGGTGGATCCAGTGAAGGAGTTATCCCTCTATGGAATAGCACAGTGAACCACTGTCTTTTTTACACGGTCCATTAGTGAACTTTCTAGGAACTGGACAGCTTCTCTCCCCCAGCCTCAGACCAGGGTCTTCCACTCAGAAGGTGAGTTCAAGGAAAGTCACAAGTAATGGCTCAGGAATTAGCTTTCCTACAGCAAGATAAATCAGGCACGTTCCTATGACACAAATAGAACAGAGGCATTTCTGCCCAGTTCATTTCTAGACTGTGTGCAGACAGTGAACACTTTCTCTCTTTACCTGTCCCATCCTCCCTACCTTTCTTTATATGAGGGGGTGTGGTACAAAGATGGTAGATATAAAAATAAAAGTACAAGTGGCCAATTGATTGGGGTTTCTAAACCTTAACATGCTTCCTTGGTAAGTAGAGATTGTTGGGAAGGTACCGAGAGAGATTCCTGTCAGGACAAAAGTTGTCAGGAGTTAGGAACCTGTCAGGGGCCTGGGAAGCTTGAAAGCAGCTTTTTCAGAGCACTGGGTATGCTGCCTTCATGCCCGTCCGTGGCCCTGACCTCACTGCCTGGGATCCCTGCAGAGAAACTGCTCCTGGGACTTCTTCCTGCTCCACAGGACGCCCATCCTCATTCAGGTGGGAAAGGCTCTGCCGATTGGCAACATCCTGATCTTTCTTTGCCTGACCCCGCCTATTATACCTTCGAAAAATGTTGGTGAAGTTCTATTTTGAAAGTCCGGACTGAGGTCATATTCTCCCTGACCACACATCTCCCTAAGACGTGAACTTAGAGCCAGAGTATTTAGCTTGAGTAATTTCGCCCTTTGGGGCATATTTGGTTGGTATTACTTTGGTGTGGGACATGTGGGTATCTAGTGGGTCAAGGGCAAGGATACAGTGAAACGTCCTGCAATGCACAGGACAGCCCTCATCACAAAGAATGGTCCACTCTAAAAAAAAGTCAGTAATGCTGAAAAACTCACAACAAACCTGTTTCTTACTGACTGATGCTTTCTCCCCGCCAGGAAACAATGATGGACCACGCTTTGCGGACCATCTCCTACATCGCTGACATTGGGAACATCGTCGTGTTGATGGCCAGGCGCCGGATGCCACGGTCAGCATCACAAGACTGCATTGAGACCACACCTGGGGCGCAGGAGGGGAAGAAGCAGTACAAGATGATCTGCCACGTGTTTGAGTCAGAGGACGTAAGTACATGCGGATACAAGCACCGCGTGCAGCTTCAACCATGTCTTGGTGGAAACCCTAGTTTCACTCTTGAAATTTTCAATGGAGTCTGTGACTTTTTCAAATACTCGAGTTAATAGAGAAATCAAATGAACCATTAATTCCCATTTTGAAGGCTTTTCGCAGGAAACTTTAGAAATCAAGTAGTAGCTAACTTGAGAATCTTTCATTTAGAGGACTCCTTTTACAAAGGCTTCTTCTCCTAAAATAAAATTATCCTAACATAAACAACTTGTTATTAATATGCACACTTTCACGTGCCAGGTTTGTAGCAAGGAAGGTATCTTTGTGTCTGAAGTGAGAGTTTAGCTGTTTTTACATGTGGCATTTCTATTAGTAACTAGGTAGAACATTATTTTGACATTTAGAATACTGAAACCATCCCTCTCAACGTGTTCCCTGAGTAAAACGAGAGCATCTTTAATGGGCCTGAAGCAAGAAGAAGAGGCAAAGGACAGAAGAGTGGGGCCAAGGGGTGAGTTTAGGAGAGTTGGTGAGATGTTAGTCCCTCAGCTTTTCCTTTGGCATCACAAGGAGGCTGATATTGGTCATGTTGATACTGTTACCAGAATAGAATTATAAAACACTATCTCCACTATGGACACTTAGCAAGGTCATTCTGGATCACATAAGCAAGAATCTAAGGTCATCTTAGCGCTTGAAACAATCGGGAAAATCTCAGTATATCCAAGCTCATGAATAAGACTTAGACATTAAACTGTGTTCATGGGTGTGGCAGTAATCCTTTTATCTAACAGGTTGAATTCAACTTCATGTGTTTTGAAGCAATATCAAATATAAACTCACAAATGAATATGTGGTTATCTAGATATCTATGAAAACTTCAGAAGGCCTTTTGTCTGAAGATGCTTTAGAGGCCTAGAGAGGTTGGGGATGGCCTGTTAAAAGGGCTGTGAATCGTGATGGACATGAGGCAAGACCAATGTGCAAAGGCTGCAGGAGAGCTTTCAAGGTTCTCATGAAGATGGGGCTTTTGCATAGAGATCTGCCAAGCAGCTGGTAGAAATTGGGGGAAGTAGCTGCAGTCTCAGCTTTCTCAATTCAAGAAATAAGGCTTGAGAGTTAAAGAGTTGGAGGTAAGAGATGATCGAGGCCAGTATAGAGACTGAGAATGATCCTTGAGGGGAAGAAGAAGGGGTCTGCTTGCCCCAGAGAAAGGAGGATCACGCCAGCCCAAGTTGAAGTGTGAGCAGACCGGTAACAACAATTCTGGGCATGCAGACTGCTGGGGTGGGCCCAGGGGTATGAGGTCTGCTGAGAGAAGAATGAAACACCGGGGAGGAGGGAGAGGAGGTTATAAGGACATCACCCTCCTGCAGCACACACCACACTGCCAGCTCTTTACTTCCACTCCTCCCATCTCTGAGTTTGCACTACAATACATCTCGGACTCCTTTAGGTGCTTAGGTGCTCCTTTAGGTGCTTTTTAAAAAATTTCTTTCTTTATAGTTGCCCTCAAGTTAGACTCTTTAAATGTTGAAGAGTTGATCCCAGCTCAGGGCTTTGTTGTGTGCAGCGGGACCAACCCTGCCAGATCCAACCCCTTAGACTTGTAAAAGTATTCTGTGTTCCAAGAAAGTGTTTCCATTGATTAAACATATCCCATTTTCCTTAAATATATTCTTATCAGAGCCTATAATTTCACTGTTTTAATTGGGAAGGATGCCTTTCTAGCCCCAGCTTACAACTGAAATGATACTGTTTCTTTGAACTTTCAGTTTAGTCTTATTGGGAATCCCATCTTACTTCCTCTGGAGGATGTCTTCAAATGACTCAGGATTTGTGAGTGGTAATTTAATGAAGTAGATGTTTTGAAGATACATTTCTCTTGGTAGTTTTGTTGAATATAGCTATCTAGGTGAAATGACTTTCCCCAGTGACCCTCTGGAATATGCTATTGCCAATGTGTTGTTTTGGATTGATCCAAATTAGCAGTAACTTTTCAACCTCTTCAATGGTCTGGGTTTTTGGCTTCCTGGTTGACAATTTCACATCTTTTGCCACATTAGCCAATTTAATCACATTTTTAAAAAGGTTGGTAATACTGACTCTGCCATGCTGTATTCAGCTGCCAAGCAGAGAATCAGTGACCCGATTCAAACGTCACAATGATTTATTTATTTATTAACTCTATCATGGTTCTCACAGTTTTCCTCTTAACTTTACTGCTTGTATCAGTAGCTTTCTTTAGAACCACGGTTATAGTATTTTTTCCAAATGAATCAAAAAAATGCACAATGATGAGTGTCTTAATCCACTAATACAAGTACTATATGTTGTCTGAGCTAGAAGATCCTTAGAATGAAACACCATCCCTTTGTGTCTGTGGTGAGACGTGACATGTGACTCACTTCTGGCCTATATAGGTTTTTTTTTTCTAGTTGTACTTTCGAATTGAGTATGAAACAAAGATTTTATTTTAAACTTTGCTGTACGAGTAGTGGAAAGTTCAATCTTAGAACTGTTTGACAACTGAGACATCACTGTATTGACATTTTCACTGTTTGTTTTTTGGGAGGGGGCATCACCGCCCTCAGGTGGTGAGAGTAGGAGACATTTTCACTATTATAATCCTTCCTAGCCATGAACAAGGGATATTCTTCCATATACATGGGTATCTTTTAGCTCCTCATAGTAGTTTTCATTGTAAAAACCTTTTCTTTATCTGGTTAATTTTAGTCTTATTTTGTTTGCATGGATATTCAGAATTTTTTTGTTTTACTTGTTTTCTTTTTCAGCGTTCTCTTGGTTAGTTTACAGTAATGTTACTCTTGTATTCTGCCACATTGCTGTATCTTTCAATTATTTCCAACAATTTGTTTTGTCAGACCTTTGGAGTTTTCTGCATGTAAAGTCAGATCATCTGTCTAAAAGGAGAGTTTCACTTATTCTTTGCCCATTTGGAATCCTTCAATTTCTTTTTGTTGTCTAATGGCTCTGGCTAAGACTTCAAGCACAATATTAAACAAGAGTGGTAATAAGGAGGAATCTTGTCTGATTCACTGAAGAAATACTTTCAGTTTTTTCCTTGTTGAGTAAAAGAGTGACCTTTAATTTTTCATATACTGTTTATTGTGCTGAGAAAATTTTCTTCTATGTCTGCTGAGTGTTTTCATCAAGGTTGGGTGTTGAATATTATCAAATGCCCTTTTCTTCATTGTTATGATTGTGTAGTTCTTACTTTCTGGTTTGCTTAAATGGTGAATTACATTCATTGTGTTTCTAATTTTGATATGTACACAGTACATATCCTGTGTACTTGATATGAATTACACTGGATCATGGAACTTTAATTATTTTTTCTATGTTGTTGGATTCTATTGGCCAGAATTTTATTGAGAAGTTTTAGATCTATGTTCACAAGGGATATTGGTCTTTAAAAGTTGTTCTCAACCTTCCTAATGCTGTGACACTTTAATACAGTTCCTCATGTTGTCATAACCCCCAAGAGTAAATTATTTTTGTTGCTTCATAACTGTAATTTTTCAACTGTTTTGAATTATAATATAGCTATCTGATATGCAGGATGTGTTAGGTGACCACTGAGGAAGTGTCGTTCAAATCCCCTCCCCCGAAGGGATGGACTCACAGGTTGAGAACCAGTGGTCTCTGGTGTTCTATCTTGGTTGTGTCTTTGCTAAGTTTTGGCTCACTTCATAAAAAGAGTTTGGGAGGTGGATATCCTGTTCTGTGTTCTACAATAACCTGTGTGGAATTGGTATCAGCTTTTCTTTGATTATTTGGTTGAATTTCCCTCTAAAATCATCTCATTCTAGAGTTTTTTTGGTTGGAAGATTTTTAATGACTTGATCTGTTTCAGCTTTTGTTATGGACCTATTGACGTTTTTTACATGCAAATCTTTTGCGATGCCACCCTTTTCATCTCTCATTGTAGATATTTGCATCTTCTCTTTTCTTTTATTAAATATGCCAGTGATTTGTCTATTTGGTCAATCCTTTCAAAGAATAGCTTACTTGTCTTGTTGATTTTTGTTATTACTTTTATGTTGTCTAGTTCATCTATTTCTGCTTCTATCTTTACTACTTCTTTTCTTCTTTTTAAAATCATTTTATTGGGGACTTGTACAACTCTTATCACAATCCCTACATCTACCCATTGTGTCCAGCACATTTGCACACTTGTTGCTGTCATCAGTTTCAAAATATTTTCTTTCTACTTGAGCCCTTGATAGCTGCTTCTCCTTTTTCCCTCCCCTACCTTCCTTTCCTCATGAACCCTTGATAATTTATAAATTTTAGTTATTTTTTCATCTTTTACACTGATCAATGTTTCCCTTCACACACTTTTCTGTTGTCCATTCCCCAGGGAGGAGGTTATATGTGGATTATTGATTGGTTCCCCTTATCTTCCCTCACTTTCCCTTCCTGGTAAAACTGCTCTCAATTTTAGTTCTGAGAGTTTTATCTATCCTATATTCCCTGTTTCCAGCTTTTATCTTTACCTGTGTACAGGTAAATCTAGTTTAACCAGATTTTTTTAGATAGAGTTGGGGTTATGGTAGTAGGGAAAGGACGCATTAAAGAACTAGAAGTAGGGCTGAGCCCCAGTGGCGTAGTGGTTGTGTGCGGGACTGCAGCCCACTGGGATGGAGGTTCAATTCCAGCAGTGGGGCTGGGCATCCTACTCCCACCACCAGAGAGCAGTGATGCCCAAAAACAAAAACAAAAAAGAACTAGAAGAAAGTTGGTTATTTCATTGGTACTATAGGCCACCCTGATTGGCTTGTCTCCTCCCTGTGATCCTTCTGTAAGAGGACGTCCAATTGTCTACAGATGGGATTTGGGTCTCCACTTCACATTTTCCCTCATTCACAATGATATGATTTTTTGTTCTTTGATGCTTGATACCTGATCATATTGACACCTCGTGATCACACAGGTTGGTGTGCTTCTTCCTTGTGGGCTTTGTTGCTTCTCAGCTAGATGACCACTTGTTTGTCATCAAGCCTTTAAGACCCCAGATGTTGTATCCTTTGTATCCTTTGATAACCAGGCACCATCAGCTTTCTTCACCACATTTGCTTATGCACCTGCTTTGTTTTCAGCTATCATGTCGGGAAGGTGAGCATCATGAGTTGCCAGATTAATAGAACAAAGTGTTCTTGCATTGAGGGAGGATTTGAGTAGAGGGTAGAGGTGCAATGTCCATTTGCTACCTTAGTACTAAACCTATAAATGTATGCACATGGATCTATTTCCCCATCATCACATAAAATATATTTACATATATACATGCCTGTATTGCTTCTTTCTTTTTTAGTGTCTACCTCTTCTTATATATTGTTATATTTTATTTATTAATTTCTTGCCTATATTACTTCTTTTTGCCTGGTAGTCGAAAGTTTATGTTGGCGCTCTTGTTCTAGTTGTTGAAAGTGTTGGGGAAAGGTGTTGGTTTTATCCTCTTTTTATCCTCCTGTGTTTATTGATTACTGAAAATTGCCCTTTGGAACTTCTTTTGCTGTGCCCCAAAGGTTTTGGTATGTTATGTTTTCTTCCTCATTTGTTTCAAGAAATTTTATAATTTCATCCTTTACTTCATCTATTACACTTTCATTTTTAAGTAGTGTTGCCCAATTTCCATGCATTGATTTAAACTCTTGTTCTTTCTGTTGTTGATTTCTAGTTTGATAGCATTGTTGTCTGAATAAATAGACTGTAGGCCGAGCCCTGGTGGCTTAGTGGTAGTTTGCGGGACTGCGGCCCACAGGGCTGACAGTTCAAATCCAGCAGCAAGGCTGGGCTTGCTATTCCCACCAGGGCAGTGATGCCACCAAAAAAAAAAAAATAGACTGTAGAATCACAATATTTAAAAAATTTATTAAAGCTTGCTTTGAGACCTAACATATGGGCTGCTCTAGAGAATGCTCCATGTATACTGGAAAAGAATGTGCACAGTGCTGTTGTTTGATGGTGTGTTCTGTATATGTCTATGAGGTCAAGTTGATTAATTGTATTGTTTAGTCCTTCTGTGTCCTTGAGTTTCTTGCCTGATGGTATGCCTGTTTTTTCTTGAGAGCATTATGTTGAGGTCTCCCATTATTATTGCTGCATTCTTTATTTCTATGTTCAACTCTGTAAGAGTTTGATTATGATATTTTGAGAACCTTTCACTGGGTGCATTTGTATTTATTATGGTTATACATTTTTTCCTGTTATTTCCTTAATCGTTATAAGTGTCATTTTCTGGTTTCTCATTTTATTTTGTCTTGAACTCTATTTTTTTTAAATCATCTTATTGGGAGCTTGTACAATGATTTATTTTAATATTTATATTTCATTATAAAAATTCCAGTGGCAGTCAATGCCCTCATTTGAGTAGAACTTGCATTTCTCTACTGACCAAAAATGTTGAACATCTTTTCTCTTTCACATCATTTTATTGGGCATCATACAACTCTTATCACAATCCATTCACCCATCCATTGTGTCAAGCACATTTCTACATTTGTTACCATCATCATTCTCAAAGCATTTTCTTTCTATTTGAACCCTTGATATCAGCTCCTCATCTTTTCCCCTCCCTCCCCGCCCCTACTCCCTCATGAACCCTTGATAATTTATAAATTATTGTTATTATTTTGTCATGTCTTAGACTGTCTGATGTCTCCTTTCATTCACTTTTTTGTTGTCCACTCCCAGGGAGAGGTTTATATGTAGATCCTTGTGACCGGTTCCCGCTTTCTACCCCATCTTCCCCTTACCATCCTGGAATCACTCCTCTCATTATTGGTCCTGAGAGGTTTAGCGGTCCTGGATTCCCTGTTTCCAGCTCTTATTTCAAGCCATGTACATCCTCTGGTCTAGTAGAATTGAGATCATGATAGTGGGTAGTAGGGGGTAAGCATTAAAAAACTAGAGGAAAGTTGTATATTTCATCAGTGCTATGCTGCTCTCTGACTGGCTCATCTCCTCCCCATGACCTTTCTGGAAGGGGATGTCCAGTTGTCAACAGAAGAGCTTTGGATCTCCACTCCGCACTCCCCCTCATTCACAATGATAGGATTTTTTGTTCTTTCATACCTGATCCTATCAATACTTTGTGATCACACAGGTTGGTGTGCTTCTTCCATGTGGGCTTTGTGGCTTCTCAGCTAGATGGCCACTTGATAATTTCCAACACTTTAAGACTGCAGATGCTATGTCTTTTGAAGTTTCTTTTATCAGAAATTAATGTTGCCACTCCTGGTTTTTGTTAGTTTGTTTTGGTTTGAATATCATTAGCCTGGTAAAATTTATTCCATCCTTTTATTTTCAGTCTATTTTTGTTGTATTAGACAGGACTCTAGAGAAGCAAGCAAGATTTTCTAGAGTAGCAAACCCCAGGACACTCAGGAGAGTGTATGAATAGCTAAGTTTATATAGTGAACAAGAATTGTAGCAGCAAAGCAGCATCTGCTACAGCACACAGAATGCAGTTCATCTCACTTTCGTGGGTCAGGTCCTATATTGAAGGGTTTTCCAACTCATGCGACCGCTAGACCCAAAGGTCAAAGAAGCAAAAAGCTGGAAGGCAAGGTGATGAAGGGTATCAGAGGCCAGTAGCACAGTTTGGCAAAGCACGTCATGGTGGAGCCGCAAGGTATGGCAGTGCGAGGAGGCTGACTGGTGATGAGGTCTATCCAGGTACGGCGAGACTGTGAATCAGCCCACGAGCAGCACGGCATTGCAAGGGAGAACAGAGCAGCAGCATGGAGCAGCATGGCACCTGGGGTAAGCCAGAGCTCATGCATCAGGCAGAGTGCTGATTGGACCAACAAGGAGGGACAGAGGACAACATCCCCAGGTTATTACATGTCTAGGCCACGCCTCTAAAGAACTTCAACAGGCTGCCACTTGAGCAATAGGCTAAACTCCACCCGTGTCTTCTTACAAGTGCCATGTTGGCACACAAGTCACATTTGTTTTTATAGCTAAGATGTGTTTCTTGTAGGCAACATATTGATAAGTCTTGTGTTTTTGACTCGTCTGCTGCACTCTGACTCTTACCTGATGCAGTGAACCTATTTTCCCTCACTGTTGACACTGATAACGTGCTGGTTGGTTGCTGTCCTTTTGCCATGTCATTTTTTTTGAGTGTGTGTGGTTGTATTTGGTTCTTTTCTTTGTATTTTTTCTATACTGTTTTGAGTATGTTTACTTATGCCCTATCCTGCATTGATAAGATCACGTGGTTCTTTCTGGTTTGCTTATATGGTGAACTACATTGATTGTTTTTCTAATTTTGAATTATCCTTGTGTACTTGATATGAATCACACTGGATCATGGGGAATTAATTATTTTGTTATTTTTGTTATTGGATTCTATTGGCCAGAGACAGATAAAAGCTTCAATAGCAAATAAAGCAGAAAATGTTAAAAACTAGAGCAAATGTAAATGGGTCATAAGGAAGATCAAATGATAGGGTGCTAAATTTTAATCTGTGTCTGCCACAATCCACTTTTCAATACATTCTGCATGTTAGCAAGGTTATGGTCCACAGCCCAAGGGAATTTCCTGGGGGTGTAATCTATGTGTGGATTCTGCAAATGGATTTCAGTCTTCCACTGTCATCCATAGCTTCCTGCAAACCAAGTGTTCACAGTTGAAGCTATGATACCATTTTCTCTTTTGCATTTGGATTAGATTATTTGCAATCCTTAGAAAATACAGTTTGGTGTACTTCTTCCATGTGGACTTAGTTGATGGCTTACTTAGATGGCTGGTTATTTGAAAACAAACATTTTGTGGTGTAGGATATGAAAATAATAACAAATTTTATAATTTATCAAGGGTTCATGAGTGTGAGAGGGTGGGGGGAAAAGGGAAAAAACGAGGAGCTGATACCAAGGCCTCAAGTAGAAAGAAAATGCATTGCAAAGGATGATGGTGATATAAGTACAAATGTGCTTGACACAATGGATGTCTGGAGCGTCAATACAATGATTTATTAAAAATGTTTTAAAAGAAAGAAAACAAGCCATCAAGACCCAAGCTGCAATTCTTGATAGCCAGGCACAATCTAATTTCTTCACCATCCTGTACTATGGCACCCACGTACTCAGCGCTCTCTTCATGAGTTCCAGCAGGTCCGTGTCATGGTACTCATTGTTCTCAGCTTGAATTAGAACAACGACTAGAATTAAGTACAAGCCTCAAATCCAGTAATGCATCTACGGTTTATTTAAGTCTCCAGGTCACCTTAGCAACATCGTTGCCCCCTTTTGTTAGACAACATCAGCAATTTCCCCCCCCCCACCTCACCCCCACATAACTTTCACTCCCATTAAGACATTGCAGGCCACAGCAACCCCACAGGGCAGGGTAGGGCCACCCCCGTGAGAATGCAAGCCTGCAAGTCTTCCTCTCCTGTGGAGCTGGACAGTGGTTTCAAGCTGCTGACCTCACAGTCAGCATCCCAAGATGCAACCTCTGTCCACTGAGAGTGTCATTAAAGCACTACTGATATAAGGAATTTTTAGGAATATAGCTAGGTTGTAAACAGCAATACATGAATTGTTGAGTACGGATTTAACTCTTAGACGATTGGACACTATTTACACAAACAGTGGGAGTTGGTGATAGGGCAATTCTTCCAATAATATTTGTTCACAGCAGCAGCAGCAGAGTCGTGCCTACCAGATTAATTCCTGTCATAAGGGAGGCATTAAAATAGTAAGTGTGTGGTGGTTCTGGGCCCCCATTCATTACGTAAGGTCAGAGATTAGAAGCAAAGTCCTGTATCTGCTAGCTCTATCCCCGCCTTTGGGCAGGGAATCACTTGCTTCTTCTCCCACTGGGGAGCTTCAGCTTCATGTCCACTAAGTAAAGGTAAGTGTGAGGTAAAGCCCAGGGGACTTAGTAGGGCTTTCACAGCAAGTCTTTCTGGTAGGCCTATGAAGGGGGTGTGCTCCTTGAAAGAACGCGCTAAAGTATCAGGAGTCTGTGGCGCACAGACTAGGTCACAAAGGGCTACATACACACTAGGCCAGAAACAATAGTCTTTACTTTTTTAATTTTTAGAGTCCACTGACATCCTGGTTACCTCCTTTCTGCTGGGACATCTAAGTGCATGCTTACTGGTTTCCCATTGCGGATGACTTCTTTTATTCCTTAGCTGCTCTCAAGAGTCTCTCCTTTTCTTGATATGGGAGAGGCTGGCTCTCCTTTTTGTTTTCCTCTCAGCGTCTTTGATAGAAACTCCCTTTTCCCTCCTCTTTGATGGTATAGCGGAATTTTTCTTTCATGATATCTTGTAGTGTTTTCTTTAGCTTTTTCTTGTTCTGGAATCCCCATGAGACATGACTTGTTCTTCTTGATATTCGTCCACATAGTTTCTTCAGATTCCATTGCTTTTTTCTTTGATTGTTTTTCTTGTTGATTGTAGTCAAAGAAATTTTGTTATGTTATTTTTTTTATCTTATGGAATTCTATTCTTTGTAGGGTTTAAATTTTTCTATTCCTTCTGTTGTTTTTTCGAATGTCTTCTCCATTCTGGGAAAGTACCTGAATATCAGTCTTTTGAATTCTATTTCTGATAGTTCCAGGGCCTTTTATGCAGACTGTTCCTTTGATTTTGTGTCTTGTTCAGTTGTTTGTGCTGTTTCTTCTGTCTCCTCCCCTCCTCCTCCACCCTTCCTCCTCCTCCTCCTTTTTCTTCCCACGATAGACAGCTGTTTCCATGACATTATAGTGCAGCTGTTAATTTTTTGGAGAGCTGTTGGAGCGAACGAGAGTTGATGACTTTGTCTTCCCAGGGTGTGAGGACATCCAGGGGCTCCCTTCCCAGGACGTGCAGGAGGCTCTGGAGCTTCTTGCCAAGTTGTGGGGATAGTTGAAAGTTTCTTTTCAGGGTCCCGGGGATTTCTCCATGTTTTCCTCCTGTTTGTTGGAGAGGGATTCAATTAGGCATCTTGAAATAGAAGCTATGTTGAATTTTATGCCCTGGTGACTTTGTAGCCTTGAGATTCTAGCCATAAGCTTCAAACTCACCAAGCACTCCACAGGAGGAAGAGGAGGCTGGCTGCTCCCATAAAGCACTGCAGTTTTGGCATTCCAGGAACTGTGACTTGGAATTGACTCAATGGGTATGCAAATGAGTCCAAATCGAGTTGATGAGTGTTTGGTTAACTCGGTATTTTATTCTAACAGCTCCTTGATGTGTTTTTGTTCCTTTTTTTTTTCACAGCATATTGTTCTTGTATTTGTGAAGCTCACTGAAGATACAAAAGAAAGGTTGTGTGTTCATTTATTTGATGTTTTCTTCTGTTTCATAAATTACTGCTCTGGAAGCAGCTGTTCTGCTTATCTTGGCCCTTCTCTTTCCTGCTGGCTTTCCTGGTGTAACTGATTACCTGGTTTTTGGTCTGTATTCAGATTGGAGGGCTTTGGAGACCTGGAAGAATTATCCTTTTTGCTGTCTATTTTGCCTACAGTGTTTGTGTTGTTTAACCTGGAGAATATTAAGGTGTACTGGTGCTCTACATACGAGGGCAGGCCAGAGCTTGTGACCACTCGATTTCCTGTGATATGGGGGCGTCTCAAGCTGTAGGGAATATTTGGAAATATAAGGGACACTTTTGATTGCTGAAGAGTTCTACAGAGCCCTGGTGGTGTAGAAGTTGCGTGTTGGGCTGCTAACTGCAAGGTCTGCAGGTCGAAACCACCAGCTGCTCCATGGGAGAAAGGTGGGCCCTCTACTCCTGTAAAGAGTGACAGTCTCGGAAACTCACAGGATGATGCCGTTTTGCCCTGTCCTATGGGGTCACTCTGAGCCAGCATCAAGTTGAGGGCAGTGAGTGTGTGTTTTTTTTCTGTTTGTGGGAAGGACCATGCTAGATGGTCGGCCTTGCCTATGCGAGGGTGATGGTTCCATAAAAGGAGACATGGTGGCAGATCTAGGAGAGCTAAGAGGGAAGCCAAAGGCCATACTGGAGTGACCTTTACTTTAAGCCTCTAATATTCACCCTGTTGCTTGCTATTGAATAATTCTGACTCATACCCTAGTTCTCCCTTTGAAGTGTGTACGATTTCTTTTGAAATAACAAAGGGATACGGGGGAGCTCAGGATCAAGTGAGGGGTCCGGGAGGGAAGAGAACCCATACAGTTCTGGCTGTCACTTCCCAAAGGAAAGGGGTCTGTGGCCCTTGTTGTGCAGTTGTTCTGAGATCCAGCTTTACTGTGGGCCCCTGCAACGCTTCTTGCCCTTCGGACTGAATAGCTTATCAAAACAGGCATGTGTTTTCTCACAGTTCTGGGTAGATGACCTCCAGCATCTTTGGAGTAAGGTATGTGATAAGCCCCCACAGTCACAAGAATAGAATATTTCACAAATAATTCATAATTTTCCTAGATTTAGTTTGAAAGTGTGTTTTGTTATAGGATAGCAGGGACATAAAACAGTTTGGCTGGGGGCAGTCAGGACCCTTGGCATTAGGCAGCAGAAAGACTTGCCCCGAGCACTCCTGGGTAGTATGGTGTGAGATCGCTTCCTTGGACCAGGACCTACAGTTTTTTTTCTGGGCTCCCTGGGATGCAGCATGTACATTTGGTACCCACTTTGCTGCGGTCTCTGTTCTTCTCTCTCTCTGTGTGTGTGTGGCGGGGGGTGGTGGGGGTGCCGTGCTTCTGTGTTGTTGCAGAAGCACAGAAGCTCCAGTGAGGCCTTCTCCCTCCCCTCAGGCTCAGCTTATTGCCCAGTCCATCGGCCAGGCCTTCAGCGTGGCCTACCAAGAGTTCCTTCGGGCCAACGGCATCAACCCTGAGGACCTGAGCCAGAAAGAATACAGTGACATCATCAATACCCAGGAGATGTACAATGATGACCTCATTCACTTCTCCAACTCTGAGAACTGCAAGGAGGTGAGCTACGCCCACTCCTCCTATTATCCCACCCAAACCTTCCAGAGGATCACTTGAGCCCTCTTAGGTAGGTGTACTTCCAAGGGCTTCCCATCAGCCTCCTGGGATGAGCAGCCTTATTTAGACTCACAAATGCAAGTGAGCCAGAGGGCTGCATAAAATGTATACCTGCTTCAGCTTTCATGGGAACATGTAAGTATGCGATGGGTGAGTGACCTAGCAAAGGAACTGATCAGAACCTATAGAATGGCCTTGAAAACATGCCTTTTGATGTTGTTCCTGCCATCCATTGGCAGTCAGGGCCCCAGGTGCCTTTGAAAAGCTATCGGAGGCATCTTTAAAACTTGGATTTGCATGCTCTGTTTTGAAGCTGCCAGGAGAAGGTACCTGAACGGGTTCTGCCACGAGAAGGTACCTGAATGGGCTCCAGAAGTTCTACTCAGAGGTCCTTGGACATGTCTGCTTTCCGGAGTGGAAACCTGGGGGTGACCTATGGCCTGACTCTTTGCTCAGTGCACAGAAAGATGAAGGGCCCAGACTGCTTGCTGAATGATTGGATGAATGGTTCTAATGACTTGTTGAATGAATGAATGGTGCTGACAGTGGATTGAATTAATGAGGGAATTAATGACCCTGCTTGTGGAATGATGGAATAAATGACCTAGCCTTTGCAGCTTTCTAAGGAAGTGACCCTTGAAGCTCAGAGAAAAATAGCTTTTCCAGACAAGTTCAAATGGTTGGGGTGGGTGGTGAAGGATGGGATAGGGAGAGGGCTCTGTGGTATGTGATCACAGATACTGGGAGAGGAGTAGGAGATGGGACCCTGGAATCACTTGAGGATGAGGTGTATTGGGGAGAGGAGAAGAGGGCTTGGTAGTCTAGGAAAGTGAGCCTGGGAGGTGAGCTTGGATAGACCTCTGGCCCCCATGATTCTGCTTGCCCAGATTAACCACCTTGGCTCTGAGGGCAGGGCAGGGCAGAGGCCACATGGCTCAAACATTGGTAAACTCTCATATGGGGGAAGGCAGAGACCTCTGCGTCTCATGGAGTCTTCACTTGTCAATCCTCTTGCAGCTGCTGCTGGAGAAGCATAAGGGTGAGATCCTTGGCGTGGTGGTTGTGGAGTCAGGCTGGGGTTCTATCCTGCCAACGGTTATTTTGGCGAACATGATGAATGGAGGTCCAGCCGCTCGATCAGGGAAGCTGAGCATTGGAGACCAGATCATGTCCATAAATGGCACCAGCCTGGTGGGGCTGCCCCTTGCCACCTGCCAGGGCATCATCAAGGTAGGTACCAGGAATCTTCCCCCTTTCATCCTTATCTTTTCTTCATCCTTTGAGAGACCCAGTGACTGGTCACAGAACATATAGCTACCAGCAGAAGGGCCCCACTGCCTGGGCGTGAGAAAGGGAGGCCAGATTTCAGCTAGCTCAGTGCTGAGTCACTGTGTTTATTTCAGTATGAGCAGACCAGGTGTCCAGACTGGCTTGGACAGTCCCCTGTTAGCACTGTAAGTCTCCCTCCCTTGGAAGCCCCTTTGTCCTGGGCAAACTGGGAAAGTCAGTCCCTTTGGTCGATAAGCATTTCTGAGAGACATTCTTTTACTCTCTGGGAGAGAACGACTGACGTCATGAGCTCCCCATCTTTAGAGCTTCTGAGTTACCTGTCTCACTAGAGAGGACCCAACAGGCGCTTTATAGTAGCCTCCCCCATTCTGCAAAGACCCCAGACCCAGGGAACAAGCAGGCAGCCTTGGGCTGGCTCAGGGTCTACACAGAAAGCAATGGATTCACTGTGTTTCAGGGACCTCAGACAGTCAGTTTGGCCTGTTTGTAAGGCCTCTGTAATTTGGCCCCAACCCTTTGAGATTCATTCTTACCCACTGCTGTTGCCTTAGTGCTAGAGCAAGTGCTTTCCCCCTTCCCGGTACAGTCCGAGAAATGAAGCGCACTACTAAGGCTGTCCCTGGTAACTGGCCATCCCTCTCTGCCTGACATATACATATAGGAAAGTCTTCCATTTAGCGTGAGGGTCTGCATCTGGCATCCTCCCTCCTGCAGCTGTGAGTAGCATCTTCTTGTCATGGGACAGGCAACTCCAAGCTAAGCCAGCATGGAGGGACACAGCTGAAACTATGGACACGTGAGGCTTGGCCCTTGAGACCCTATTCCCCAGTCAGCCCCCAGAATTGAAGCCTGGGATGCCCACTGAGATGGTCTCCATGGAACCACCAGAGCCCTCATTGTTCATAGCTCCTGTTCATAGTTTTTATTGACCACATGTCTTTACACTCTAACCTTCTCTCATGTTGGCACAGAAATACCATCAACGAGAGAAGCTCTCCTTTGGGGAAAGTGGTCCAGAGTTCTAAATAGGAAGTTCTTCCAGAGTTGCGTGTGATTGGACTCCTCCCATGGACACGAGTGGGTGATTGTGGTGCCTAGGCCTGGGTTCTGTGAAGCAGCCCTTAGTCCAGTTCTTGTTGGGGGTGGAGAATGGGGCAGGTTGTAGTATCCCAGACCAGAGGACACCAAGCACAGGGAGAGTGTCATATGCCCACTGTATTTTTGATCCCAGGGTAAGGGTCAGGCCTCCATTTTCATTCCTGGTGCAGCGGCTCAGAACATCTTGCCTACACTGTCACAGCCTTGACCTGAGGTGAGCTCAGCCCCAAGTCAAGCTTCCTCCTCACTCAGAGCCAGGTGGGCGTGCTCCTTGCTATGGAAGGCTGCCATGTGATGCTCTGATGTTACCCCCTCTCTCCCCCCCCCCCCCCCCCCCCCCCCACTCTACAGGGCCTGAAGAACCAGACTCAAGTAAAGCTCAACATCGTTAGTTGCCCTCCGGTCACAACAGTCCTCATCAAGCGGCCAGACCTCAA
>PVJH01005936.1:0-106704 GCA_004026705.1 Nesogale talazaci | reverse complement strand
CACCACATTTGCTTATGCACACATTTGTCCTCAGGGATCATATCAGGAAAGTGAGCATGCCAAGTTGTGCTTTTGAGTTCTTGAAGCCTGATATCTCATCCGTTTGACACCTCATGATTCCACAAGATAGTGTGCTTCTTCCATTTGGGCTTTGTTGCTTCTGAGCTAGATGGCTGCTTGTTTACTTTCAAGCCTTTAAGTCCCCAGATGCTCCATCTTTTGATAGCCGGGCACTATCAGCTTCTTCACCACCTTTGCTTATGCACAGATATGTCTTCAGTGATCATGTCGGAAAGGCGAGCATCTTGGAATGCCAATTTAATAGAACAAAGTGTTCTTGAACCGAGAAGATACTTGAGTAGAGGTCCAATGCCCATCTGTTGTCCTACTACTAACCCTATAAGTATACACATTAATCTCTTTCCCCATCCTCACTTATAAATATATGCCCCTATGTACATCCCCATATTTGAACCTCTATAAATGTCCATTATCCCCCAGTTCCTTCCTCTATTTCCATTTGCTTCCCTCTTGTCCCACTATCATGCTCACTCTCCATTTGGGTTTCAGTATTTTTTCTCTGTTACATTAGTCTTAATCAATCCCTATTGACCTTCTCTCACCCACCTTGTCCCTGCATTTGTATCAATTGTTATTCCCTTTTTCCTGGGCGGGTCGACATCACCACCTTTCCCCCTTCCCCCCCTCTTCAATGTACCCTACCCTGGAGCCATCAGTCCTGTAATTTTCACCTCCAATCTCTTTGTCCAGTCTATCTTGTCTAGATAGAACTGTAGAGGTAGCAATATGTACAAGAAAGTTCTCCTAAAATGGAGCAGCTTAAGCAAATAAAACAATAACAACAGCAAGAAACCCCCTCAATGTACTATACAATATGTAACAGAATAATAAAAATAATAGCAATATAAGAATATGTATAAAGTTCAAGGTCTATAGTTGACCTTGGACTCACTTTTGCTGTGTGAGTTGGGACACAATTGTTCCTCACTCCACCTCTCCACCACCCAGCTCTCTTACACCAGAGCTTTCTCCACTTGCCTATGATTCAAGGGGATTAAACTCCCATAATTGTTTCCACTCCCAGAATTCTATGATCTACAATAGTTTAAACCAAAGAGTTTGCTATCTAAAGCATGATACACAATGAAAGGCAGAGTTAACTGACCTATAAATTCTGCTTAACTTTAAATGTGAATGAGATGCAAATACAGCATATAGAATTAGAGTGAAAATCATTGTCCCTCTGAAGCTCAGGAAGTATAATGTAATTCCTTTGCAGTAGGAATGACTCTTTTACCACCTGAGACAAACATTAAAAAATGCATGGAAAACTAGGCATTTCCTTGGCTTAGGCTTTCTCCCTCTTTAGTAGTTTTTTTTTGTCCCCCAATTCCTTTGTTTTAAGGTCATTTTATTGGGAATTCTCACAGTTCCTATAACAATCCATACATCAATTGCTTCAAGCATGTTTTCACATATGTTGTCATGAATCTTTTCTAAACATTTACTTTCTATCTGAGCCCTTGGTATCAACTCTTCTTTATACACTCCCTCTTCCCTCCCACCCACATGACCTCTTGACCCCCACCCAGTCTTACAAGAACTGCTGTCTCCCTTCCCCTGAGGTTTATTCACCCCCCTCTCCCCCCCTCCCCCTACTCTTCTGGTGTCACTACTCCAATATCTGTTCCTGAGAGGTTTATCTGATCTGAATTCCATGCGTCTGTACATGTCCCTGTCTAGTCCTCATTGAAAGACATGATTAGGGTGATGATTGATGGGGGTGAAGAAGCCTCAAGGAACAAGAGGAACATTGTGCATTTCATTGGTGCTATACTTCACCCTGGTTGACTCATCCCTTTTTTGCCATCCTCTGGAAGGGGATGTCCCATTGTCTACATATAAGTTTTGGATCTCTGTGCCCATGATCTAAGTGTTCTTGCACTGAGGGAGGGTTTGTAAAGAGGCCCAAAGTTTGTCTACTTCCTCAATATATTTCCAAGTAAATATATGTATATATGCCAATAGCTCTATTTTTGAATCAATATATTTACATAAGTGCACATCTATGTTTATGCCACTATCTATAGCTTTGTTTCATGGATGTTTCCTGTTTCCTTTTATCTTTCTTTTTCCCCCTCATCATGGTCACCCTGCTTCTGCCTCTCAGTAATTCCTCTCAGCTAGGTTGTTGTTGCTGCAACATCCCCAGGATCTCGAGGTCCTTCTTGCTGTGGATTTTAATTCCCTCATTGTTCTCCTGTATATGGTGTTCACATATACCCTATTCTTATACCCTTGCTTATATAGAGGAATTAAATATCCTTGATGTTTAACTTAGGAGAACAGAGCAAGTGTTTAAGGGAACATTAATCACCTAACCCTAGTGACTGTGAAGACATAATTTATAGATTCAGACAATCAGGAGTACCTAGGTAATATGACTTCTGATGTCCACCTACCTGCCCAAGATAAATGAAGTTTCGTTCATTGTATATATGGAGTTAAGCTAAGAAAATGGAATTATTATTTACTGGGTGACATATTATTAGCCCTTGACATATGCTCTTTTTTTTCATTTAATCCCTGATAAAAGACACTTTTCAGAACATTCAAACCAATGTGTAAACCAGTTCATTCTAGTTTGATATCCTACTAAAAATTTGCATATCTGCCTCACAAATACTGAAGCAGAATCTGCATTTTAACAAGAGCCCTTGGCATACCTAAATATTAACTAGGGATCTATAAGAACCACCAAAATGAACTGGTTCTAAGCCTTTAATTCAAAATGACTTGTTACTTGTAAAATAAGAAAACTGGCTGCTTGAGAGGTTAGGTCAGGTCTTTTGGCCCATAAATGATAAAAATCAAGACTAAAATACTTTCTCACTCCAAATCTGTCCTCTTTCCATAATACCAAGTCATCTACCCAGAACTGTGGGTTCCCAATCTTGCCTGGTTTTTCTTTGCGTATAGTGCTTTAAAAATAAAATCACTTACATTCTTCAGTCTTGGTTTTACTAGGTTTACCAGTTTACTCACCTGTTAAAAATCACAGAACTAACCAAACTTCCAGCTAATCAGCTAAACAAAGCAGTAAGTATAGTCTCTGTTCTTCCATGTTTTGTGGATGATGGCACAGAGCCAAAATTAATTCACTGGAAATGAATACACTGGCTTCAATGAGTTCATTTGCGGTCATGCAATGTGGCAGCACTGAACTTGAAGCGGTCCATATATAACCTGAAATCACATGTAGATTGTATAAGGGGGTTTAGAAATTGGTGGAAATGTCCCTTCTCTTCTGATTACATTTCTGAAAAACTTTTGAATCCCCTTTATGTTATTTACCCTGCTGTATTATTTTAGACAAGGGGTCAGCGCTTTCTTGAGACAGAGTGAAGTCTATATCTCCAAAATGCTCAAGAAGCATCTGATAACCATATGAGATGTTTGAGCTCAAGGAATTTGTAACCATCTGAAAAAAAAAAGAAAAAGAATGTTTGTTCAGTGCATTGAAGAAGCCCCAAGGTAGAAACGACTCTTACTAGAGACCATTTTCTATCATAGAAAGAGGCTGGGCAAGGATTCAATGATTCTGGGTCCTAGTTTACTTTGCCATGAGCCCACGACATGAATCTGGACACCCATCTGTCTCTATTGCCTTGTCATTCAAAGATGATAATCTTGTCCTGCCTTCCCTAAAACAGTTATTATATGAATCAAATGTGATAATATGGATGAAAGCATTCTGGAAAAACAAAAAATTACACTGCAAAATATGATATTGACTGTGAGATATTAAAGTATCAAGTCATTTCACTAGTTGTCACCTGAGAAAGAGGAAAAATGCAAATTTTGTCAGTGAAATATAGACGGCCTGATTTTCACTCCTTCGGCAAAGTCCTGCAGTTGATACTTAGGTGTAAATTTCCTTGGCTTTAATGAGAATTGGTTGTAAATAGAACCTGGAGGCCTGAGATGGAGAACATTGCCTCTCCAGGAACTGCTAAGTAGAATATGTGGTTTCTTTTTTTATCTCCTTAATCTCATTAGTTAGTGATTCTCAAAGAATGATCCCAGGCCAGCCATGCCAAAATCACCTGGGCATTTATTAGAAATGAATGCTCTGGATACTCATTGCACACCTATGGATTCAGAAACCTGAGACAGAGTCCAGCAATCCTTTTTAACAGGGAAATCTGTCTAAAAACCATTGCAATAGTTACTCCTGGACAGATCCCTGGATCACGAGCACTCAAAATGGAATGGTAGTGGTCCTGTAACCCAGAAGGGCTAGTGACAGCAAAGGTATTTCTAGTGAGCCCTGCCAGTGTAGGTCAGTGTTGCGAAACATGGTCTATGTGATGCAAAACCTACTCAATTATTCCACAGTGAGCAAAATCCTGTAGGAGGTTTTATGGTGCTGAGCAAAGTGACTTTGACCCTGTCTCAAGGAATGAAGTTCCCTTGAGGAGTTGCAGAAAAGTTTGAAGTGCCACTATTTCAGTAAGCAGCAAAGAGCTTAACCATTACAACCCCAGCCCTCCTTAATCCCCTGCTCAGGCTCTGAAAATATCGTTGTGAACAAGAAAAACTATCTATCCAAAAGGAGCTTACACTACAATTGGAGAAAATTATAAAAAATGAGCCAATTACCAATTCCAGTTGATAAGAGTTATGAAGAGCAAATTCAAGGAGTTTCCAGAGATGAAGCACCTACACTGAGTCTTATGTAACAAGACATATCTCTGCAAAGGTGTAGCTGAATGTAGACCTGAAAGATGACAGTGCTGGTCATCGGAAAAAACCCCAAAATTTAGGATGAATACCTGGAAAACTGCATTTCAAGAGACATAGGGAGTTAAAATAAATAAAACACCTACGATGTAAGTGGTAGTGTTGGGATTTGAATTCAAGCCAGTCTAATTCCAAAATCCTTGTTCTTTTCATATTTCTTTTTAATCATTTGATTGAGGACTCTTACAGCTCTTATAACAATCCATCCGTCTACTGTGTGAAACATATTTGTACCTTTTCAAAACACTTTCTTTCTATTTGAGTCCTTGGTATCAACTCCTCATTTTTTACCTCCCTCTCCCACCTTCCTTCCCTCATGAGCCCTTCATAATTTATAAATTATTATTGTTTTCATATCTTACACCACTCACTGTCTCCTTTCACCCATGTTTCTGTTGTTCATGGGGGGCGGGCAGTGGGAGTGTAGCATTTATATTTCAGTCATTGTGATCCATTCCCCCTTTCCCCTTCCACCTTCCCCACACTCCCATGGTATGGATCTTCCCATTATTGCTCCTGAGGGGTTTATCTGTCTTGGATTCTGTGTTTGTACCAGTATCCATGCTCTGGTCTACCTGGATTTGTAAGGTAGATCTGGGTTCATGATAGTGGGGGGGAGGAAGCATTAAAGAACTAGAGGAATGTTATAGGTTTTGTTGATATTATGCTTCACCCTGGCTGGCTCATCCCTTCCCGTGATTCTTCTGGGAGAGGATGTCCAATTGTCTACAGTTGGGTTTTGGGTCTCCACTCTGAAGTGCACTGCCCACCTTCTGTCCCACATTCACATCAATATGATTGCTTGTTTTGGTTCTTCTGATGTCTGATACCTGGTCCTGTTGATGCCTCATGATCATACAGGCTGGTGTGCTTCTTCTATGTGGACTTTGTTGATTCCCAGCTAGATGGCTGATTATTTATCTTTAAGTCTTAAACACCCCAAATGCTCTATCTTTTGATAGCCAGATACTATCAGCTTTCTTCACCACATTTGCTTATGAACCCATTTTGACTTCAAAGAAGGTGAGAATCACAGAATGCCAGGTTATTTGAACAAAGTGTTCTTCCATTGAGGGAGTACCCAATGCCTGCCTGCTACCTTAATATGTATCTTTTATATATATGTACATAGACTTATATCCTTGTCATTATATATTAATATACTTACATGTGTGTGCTTATATTTATACCTCAATAAATGTCATAACTTTTGGGAAGATGTAGCTAGTTGTAGACCTGAGAAATTAGAGTACTGGCTGTTAGATAACAGAGAAAAATCAAGATTTAGGATACTTATGTAACTGTGTTTCAAGACACAGAGTAAGTAAGTGGTATTGTGGGGATTTGATTCAAGCCAGATTAATTCCAAAGTCCTTGCATTTAACTATTAAGACTCAGCCAGAAAATAGGGTTTGTATTCAACTTATCAATTCTGATGAATTGGTAGTGGCTTCCAGGAATGCTGATGATAAGAATTCTGAGATAGTGTCTAGGCTCAACTGGAAAGAATGCCATGATCAATTAACGATGTCTGCCCCAATTGCAGAAAGGGGAGCATGTGTGTCAAGCTTCTGCTGACCCTGCAACAATGAGCACTCTTCCAGAATGAGATACAACGAAGAGGGAGCTGTGCTTCTGTTTAGTATCCATGTAGAATTGTCTCTTCACAAAACTTACAGTTCAACAGCATCAGTGGGTGCTTATTATGTTAGTAGGTGGTGGTAAGTGACAGACTAGGCTGTTACAAGCTGATAGAACATTCAGTAAGAAGAGAACTGAAGTTTTCTTTTAAAGGGAGACATATTACTTAAGTATAAAAATAAAAAGCAAAAACAAGCAAAAAGAACAACCACACTTATTAGTTCACTCTATATCAAAATGCATAGGTCAATTTAGTATTCATGTTTATCTCTGTTTCTTCTATAAAAATGAGATGACAGAAAATGTCATTATTCAGAATAATGGGACTCTGATACACAATGTCAGTTCCATCGAACTCAGGAGAATCTTAAATTTAGAAGTGCCATGCAAAAAATACATATGCATCCAACATATCTAAAGGCTCTTCTGTGTAGCAGTTCAGAGGCTGGTATCAGTCACAGAAATTGAAAAGGTGCCTCTTTCACACAAAGAGGATGATAAAATATAGCCAGTTCACTGCACACCTAAAATATAGTTCCAGCAAATGGTAGATGTGTTCTTTAGAGGTAAAGATTATACCTACTTAAATACTGTTTTTTTCCCAAAAATATGTTTATTAAACCAGTGTATGGATTATGGTAATGATAATAATTGAGCCCAATGATCTAGCTATCACCCTGGATCCATCAGTGGTGGGTTTGCCATGATGCTAGAAATTATGGTATTAATATTTCAAATACTAGCAGAGCCATCATGGTGAAAAATCCTGACTATTTTCAAAAATTAGCTCATGAAAGCCCTGTGGATTACACCAGAATATTGTCTGATATAGTGCTGGAATTTGAGCACTTTAATTTGAAAGGTATTGAAAGCACTCAGTGACTATAATAATGGACTGAAGCAAACCACTGATTGTGAAGATGATACATGTTGGGACAACATTTTGTTCAATTTTACATGAGGTCACTCTGAGTAGAAGCCAACTCAAAGGCATCTTAACAACAATCACCAAAAGGGAAAAACAGGTACCATCGTTTTGAACAATACTTGGAAATTATTTCTGGGTGAATTTGCTTTGGAAAATGACTTTCATTCCTCCCTAGGTCCATTTTGTGGTTAAAAAGTCCAAGGGTAGAATTCTTGGCTAACATACAGGAAGGCCAGTGTACCTCATGCCTCCTCACCATTCATTAGTCAGTAGAGGCTTTGTGTTGATTCATTTCCAAACAGATTTCAATAGTTTCCAGAGAAGATCAATTAGGTTAAATAGTCTGGAGATCTTCTAAATCAATTAGCCATAGTAGATTCTGTGGATGACTACTGTTTAATTAATAACCAATCGGCACTTGTGTTACTTATAGGGTCTCTGTGACTCAGGGCCAATGCAAAGACAGCTAACCACAACGCACTTCTGTATTGCACTATTATAAGCCCCCTTTGCCCTAGATATTAAAAAAATAAAGGCTTATTTACTGGTACAGAGATGGAAGAGCTTATGCTCTCTCCCAAAGTCAAAGGAGCAGAGCTATTTGCGCAGGAAGGTTGGGTTATGAATGATCATGAATCGCTGACATGGTTTGGTAAGTACTCCGATTTTCAGGAGCTCGTTCTGTGATTAAGGGAACTCTTATGTGTTCTCTCCTAAACAATAAGGACTTGAAAATATGGCCCTCAGCAGTTCCCCTTCCCAGTTTAGAGCCCCTAATTATGAGCTCACATGTTATCCTGTGCAGGTAGAGAAAAAAATTTCTCCCTGGCTCTTCTACTACAAAGTACTAGCATCTGAAATGGTGAGGATTGTATCACCTTTAAACTTACTTACCTTATCTCACTTTGGAAGATAAGATTTGACAGTACCAAGAATCAAAACATCTCTCTGGGCTAGACATACAACCCATGCAAAATTATCTCTGACTCATTGTACATTTTAAACATTATCTGAAACTTCGACATACTGAGAAAACATAACAATTGTCCCTGGAAAAGAGTCTCTGAGATGATGATAAGGATGTGGCCGTCATGTGCTTATGTTAATTTCATGATCGAGATATAGGGGTGGAGTCTAGCCTGTTAATCTGGAGCTAGCCATTGAGTAGCCAATGAGGCCTCTGTGTGGGCATGGCTTTCTCCTGAGACTTCTGGCAAATCTTGCGATATTTCCCTCATGAAGATGAGAAGCTATCTCCCCAGTTGTTGGAAGTAAGTCTAAGAGAAGATGAATCATGGACAAGACAAGATGGTAGCGCCTGAAGAGCCAGAGAAGCCACATGGCTTGGCCCTGATGGAGCCAGACCTCTGAAGCTGGAGAGGCAACACAGGGACCTCTACCAGCGATGAGTTGCTTCTGCCACCACTGGATGCTGTTGATGGACCCTGAGGCCTAGAAGTGAGGAGCCATGGGGAAAGCCCTGCCAGAGTTGGGATTCTGCACCCACTGACCTGTGACTTCATGAGTCGGAAGGAGACCTTATAGACTGGTATCGGGCATATGGGCTAATATTGGACTTACATCTTTGAACTGGACTGGGTTGGGATGCTTTCTCAGTGTTCCATTCCTTTTGTATATAAACCATTCCTTTATATTCATATGTGTGTCTATAAATTTGCTTCTCTATTCTACCTGGACTAACACAAGGATTTTACCTTTTGCCATCCTTACCAGCTTTATCTAACACATAGTGTGCTCAAAGCATGACCTCTGTGTGAAGGGAACATGTATTTTAGTACTTTCTATCTACAAATGCCATCATGTAGAGGATGTTACTGAGCCCAATGTTTAAGAATTTCATCTTAGATCTTAGAAGAAAGAAGAAAACTAGTGAAGGGTTTACACTGAATATATTTAGTGCATTCAATACTCATCATGCAACACAGAAACACCAAGCTGGATAGGTTATGCCCTTTACTCCTGGTAGGCTTCTGGACACAGGATTCTAATGTATGTCCATCCCTTGAGCAATGCCAGTATTGAAGGTAATTGTTAGTTGCTGTGGAGTCAAGTTCATTGTGTGGCAACATTATGTACATCAGGATGAAATATTGTTCACGTTTGCCTTATCTCTTCGGGTCCCAAACTTATTTGGTCTCCTGTCTCCTTTACAGGAACAACCAAACAAAGCTCAGTGCTCCCCTGGCAATGAAAACTTTGTAATTTAACTGTGATAGTTGGATAATTTCATGTCAGCCTGAAGATAAATAAAAGTGTAGGGGTTCTATTCAACCAAATTGTCAAGTCAAAGTCTAATGATGACTCCTCGTGGCCATGGCCTTCTCATAAAGAGGGCCCTAGTGACCTCTCCTTCTCTCCCTGCCTTCACCTTCCTGCCGGCTGACCATGATGACTGCCAGAGCCACCACCATTAGCTCCACATGGCCTGTACCCCACCTGTGATCTTTCTCCCTGCATTGTGCGTTGTTGCGTGAGGTGCGCGAGTTTGAAGTGGGATCTATGAACTTGACTTGGACTGGACTGGGATGTTTTCTCAATATATGCCATATGCGTGCATGTATAAGCTGAGTTTTTTCAGTACATTTTCAATGCAGTGTTTGTGATAAAATTAGGTGCCTCAGCTGATATTTGGGTCAACTTATACTTGAGTATATAGGGTGATTACTTCTTGATATAAAACTCTTTTCTAGACATAGATGAGGGTCACTGGATTTGTTACTCTAGTCAGCCCACCCTAACACAGTAGCTCCGAATACACTTTGTCCAGGATAAAGTGTAGCATCTGCTTCTGACCTCACCTCATTCCAATGTCCCTTGGGGGTGATATTGCTCACTTTGGGAAATATTGATCTAGACTATGACCTCCAAATTGAATCCACTATTACCCTCTCGCAGTTGACTCTTAAACTGAAACTCAGTTATGTGCTACCTTTTATCCAGTCTTTTTTTATTTAGGGTACAGAGGCTACGTTCTCCTCCATGACATCTAGAGAAACATGCAGTAGGAAGAGCCCAGGGCGGATGATCATTGGGAGCTCTACTTTCTACATACAATGCTGCCACTCTCATGCTGTTTGACTTTAACAAGTATCTTTCCCTCCCCTGGTCTCAGCAGCCTCACTGAAAAGCATCAGTTTAGGAAGCATGCTCAGTCTAAACATTTAGAATTTAGTGGGAGGTGGATTTTAGGTTCAATTGAGTCAGTGTAACCTGTCTTTGCCAAATTCTTTCTGGGCAGCAAGCACCATACATAGCCCTATAGAGAATATGCTTATAGCAAAGTCATTCTCTTATCTCACTGCTCTCACAGAATAATGGAGGGTGGTGCAAGAACAAGTTTACAGACATCTACAGTGCATGGCAGAATATACAATATGCTGTGAGAAAAGTACAAATGATTACAGGCTCTAAAAGAGGCCAAAATTACATCTATTTACAAAAAGTCAGAATAAGATTTCTCTGCCATTCAGATGAGTCTTGGAACAGAGAGAATTCAAACAGGACACAGCCTAGTTTCTATAGCAACATTTGCTGTACAGGTATTATGTGCCATTTGCTGTTCTAAGCATTTTGCACATTTGAACATTTACGTCACTCATTTACTTCTCCCAGTCCTTTGACATTGAGATTATGATTAATCCCATTCTACAGATAAGCATGTTGTTGTCATTGACTCCTATCATGTTGATTTCCGCTCAGTGATCTCATATGACTGAAGAGAACAGGTCCTGCGGTGTTCAAAGGCTGTAATCCCTATGGGTTGTCCTTCTTCCAAGACAGATTTGATTGCTCTTCTCACAACCTTTAGTATGTTGAATATTCTTTGCTAACACCATAATTCATAGAAATACAGTCAGAATGCTTTTTTTTTTTTTTGGTCATCATGGGGAGAGATCAGTCCCTGTAGAAAGAACTCGTGCTTGCTTGGTTAAGTAGAAGGTCAGGGAAAAATTATAAATAAAAGGAAGATCCTCCATGAAATGAATTGACACAGCAGTTCATACATTGAGCTCAAACAGAGCAATGATTTCAAGGATGGTACAGGAGCTGGGAGTGTTTGGTCCTGTTGTACATAGAGTTCCTATGAGTCAAAACTGACCTAAAGGTATCTATTCACCACTAGAGTCTTTATAAATACATATCACCAGGTGTCTCTATCTAGCAGAGAGGGTGGACAGATTCAAACTTTTTTCTGTAAGTAGTCAAGCACTTAAATATTGTGCCACTGAGCTATGCTGGATTGTCAACTATGTTAGTCCGTGTAGACTAGAGAAACAAATTCAAAAACATGCGTATGTATATAAGGGACAGAGGTTCACATACGAGAGGAATGGAACATTGAAAAAGTATCCCAACCCAATCCAGTCCAAGTCCATAAGTCCAATATTGGCCCATAAGTTCAATACCTATCCGTAAGTTCTGGCCAGACTCACAAAGCATATCCAATGATGCCAGGACAATCACAGGCCAGTTGGTGAAGAGTCTTGTGTATCCAGTGGTGGTAGAAGCATCTCAGCACTGGTAGGAGTCTCAGAGGTCTGGTTCTATCAGGGTAGGCCCATGTGATTTCTCTTCCGGGATGGCTCACAGGGAATCCGCCGATAGAGCATCCGTCAATAGAGCATCTCCAAGGGACTAAAAATACCATGAGATTTCCCAGAATTCTCAGGAGAAAGTCATGGCCCCACAGAGGTCTCATTGGATATCTCCAGTTTGACAGACTAGACTCCACCCATTCACTCCCAATTCTGAAATTGACAGGATTACATAACTGCCACACCAACCAAGCATTGACGAGGTAAATAACAGGCTTAGGCATATAAGTTCTACAAGTAAGTGACAAGTACCAGGTTTCAAACTAAGGAATCTCCTGCCTAAGCTCATCCTTTCTGATTCTCACCAGGTGGAAGGTGGACATTGTGTCCCTGACAAGTCAATTTGCTCTTCTGATCTTCTCTGTAAAATAACAATGATAAATACTTACCTCAGAGCATTATTATGATTCATCAAACTAAAATGTACAAAAATACATTTCAAGTGATAAAGCATCTTATAGAACATAAATGGTCGAGGGTATTAGGGTACAGTGATTGTCCACTATATTTCCTGATAATGAGTACTTCATGGGTCAAGGTTTATGTCTCTTCTCAGGGTTTGTGTTTGAACTCAAGGTCTCACTCTATCTCATCTTTCCAGGTATATTAATTCTTTTTTCTAACCTCACAATATGGAAAAGGAAAACTCCAGGGTTTTTTCTTGTGTTCTATCTTGTTGAAACCCAACATAGAAAGCTCCAACATATCTCAGTGCCAGCATTTGAAGGAAAGGAATAGAACATCAAACTTTAGTATTAACATAGACATTGACACATTAGTTTCAGACACCTTAGCCCACATGGGAATGGTGCCATGGGACAGTTATGAAAGAGTGGCAACTTGTCTGCATAAAGAAATAGACTTCTTTAAACAATGGTTGCATAGCAAAATGTGTTACTATGTCATTTCTTTTGCCATTTCTAGCTACCACAAGATCTGAAGAGTTGCAAAATGGTCAAATCAAAGAAAGGCAGAGTAGCTCAAGAGACTGTGGCGGATACACTGAAGTGGAGAGCAGTTATGATTCTCCCAAACCTAGGCTTCATTTCCAGTTACTGCACCTTGTGTGTGTAGTCACTATCTGTCTGTCAGTGGAGGCTTGCCTGTTGCTATGATGCTACATTGGTCTCAATGGAACTTCCAAACTAAGAGGCACTAGGAAGAAAGGTCTAGTGATCTACTTCTGAAAACCAACTGATGTTATAGAACCCAATGGTGAACAAAGGAACACTATACTATCTGTAATCAATCATGAGACTGGTACGGGACTGATCAAGTGTGTATGCATGAGCCAGGGCCAACTCACAGCAGCTAACAATGGACTAATTATGGACTGATGTTATATAACCAGGATTTAAGCCCAGTTCTGCTGATATTTAACTGATTGACCCCAGAAATGCCATTTCACCTCTTAGATTTCAATTTCCTGTAAAATGGCACAATTAATAATGACGCTTTCTAAAGCTCTTTTCATTCTGATAGCCTAAAAGTGTGTGAGTTATTTTTAAGCAGAAACTTAACTATAGCTATTCTTAGGCTCCCATCTAGAAACTCCACGTGATTCTGCATTTTCCACTAATTGTGGAGATAAAATTTCCAGCTGTCGACAGCTCCCAACTCTATAGTATCTATATGATGTTGTTTACCAAACAACAACAAAAACACAGCCATACTAGTAATTGTAGCAATAGAATAGTACTTTATCAAGCCAGTCACTATAGTACAAACACATTGATCATACTTAATTCTCAGAGCAGCCCCATCCAGTGGGGGATATTACTGTTGCTATAATACAAAGGAGGAAATGAAAATTCCAGAGTTACTAATTAACTTGCCCAAAGGGCAGAGGAGTGATTTTAATCCAACTGTCTGCATGGCACCCATGCTGTTCACCCCTCAGGGATCTAGCCAAGAGTGAACACAAGCAGGTGGACTGATGTGTTCCATGAGGCCCTTCATTGCCTTCATTTAAAATATAATATCTATAAAGCTTTTTTTTCTTTAAATGGATCAGAGTCTTTCTTCCCAGGCATAAGTAGGTCACTAATTCCAGAATATGAGGATAGGACAAGCAGAAGCAGCCCTTTCCCGAGAGTGAACTCTGATTTGACGCAAATATGGGCAGCTAAGTCTCCATAAGAGAAAAGAAGATCAACTGGGGAATGAGTGACATGGAGAAAAAGGGTTGTTTGTGCTCAGGGACAATCCTGCAGCCACACAAGAGGAGGACTTCCTTCTCCCGATCTAGTGTAGCTCTATTAATAACCCCAATCCTGGGAAAGGCCCAAGGAAGGGAACACCAGCAGTGCACTCTTAAAGAAAGGAGAGATAAGCTGTGTGTGCACCTTGCTTAGAAAGTACCTGTATTGGGTAGGCACAAAGATGTCTAAGACACAACCCTGTTCTTAAGAGAAGAATGAGAGAAGAGACCAACCCAAGCACAACTCAGATGAACACAAGATGTTGAGTGCCATAATGATTATCTGGACCACATAGAGTGGAGAGAGAATCAGATACAATGAGCTATAACAGGAGGCAGAAAGTGCCATGTGCACTAATGGAAGTGTAAGCTAAGCTGTACTGGAGCCTACAGATGGATGAATGAACTCTGATGGGGCTCCCATAGAAGTGATAGGGTTTCAGTAGGACCTGGAAGGAATTGAACAGAGTGGGGAAAGGCAGTGGTAAAATTCTCCTCCACCTCAGCATGGGGAGGAGCATAAAGAAGATAGGTTGTATGCCTATGTTTTCTTTTCTAAAGGCAAATGGAGTTGAGGTTCACACTGAATGGTTGCACCTCAGATTGACCTGGGACAAGTCATGCCATCTCCCATGGGTCTTGGTTTCTTCATCTGTAATAGAGAGCCTAGTGCCAGTCACTGGAAATGATAAGGAATAAAAATATATAGCACGTATGCTTATTTATGCAAGTGTTTAGTAAGTGCTCAATAAATGAAATATTTGTGGTTCTATTATTATTACTAAGATATATCTAACAGTATCTAAATCACTTTAATGACATCTGAGACTAAACTGTCAATGAGCATTACAAAAAGAAAAGCACATGTGAACATAAGAAAAAGAGTTGCCATCAATTGACTTCCAACTCACGGTGATGGCATGTGTAGCCGAGCAAGCCTACAAAGCTCTGCACGATCTGCAAGGTTTGCTTTTTAAGAAGTGGATCACCAAACAATCCTGCCAAGACTGGAACCATCCAACTTTGGGGGAGCAGTGCTCATGTTACATGCTTGCACCACCACAGATTTCCTGTTTCATTTTCTCTTCGGGCTGTAAAGTTCTCCAGTGAAGGGTCCTCTCTTTTTAATACCTTCAGTTCTTTTAGCAAAGTCTCCAGAGACATGACCACTGTCAGCTTCCCCAATCAACATTCTTCACTATTCACGTCTAGCTGTACACCATTTTTTTTCTGCTGAAAATCATACAGAGGGTTAGAACTGCAGGAATCTGCAGCCAACACTTTGTTTTTACTATTGAGAACTCAGAAACCCCAGGTACAAGAGGGGCCTTGGCAAGTTAATATGGAAAGGTAACTGTCTGCTAGATCCCAGATGTGAAGACTAGATCCCAGGCCAGTATACCACAATGGCTTTGCGAGACCTTGCTGTCCTGGCTCTGTATACTGAGTCTGCACTTCCCTCCCTCCACCTCCACCCCCTTCCCTCCCTCCACTTCCACTCTACTTCCACTTCTCTATTTATCCTAGATAGTCTTCCATAAGACCCCTATTATCCATGTAGTTCTTTTTACAACAGAGAGCCTAAGGATAGTTTTAACAACATTGTGTCTTTGCAGGCATTCAATTGATACCCAGTTGAGAAGGCGAGGCAGACATTCAGCTATCTTAGCATGGAAAAAGATAAGAAGAAAGAAATTGGGAGACAGTAGTGATCAATAGTATTGAGAGAGTCAATACACAGAGATATTAAGCTTTCCTCCTTCTGCTGCTCATGCTCCAAGGATGTGGCAGTCATGTGCTTATGTTAATTTCATGATTGAGATGTAGGGGTGAATCATGGACAAGACAAGATGGCAGCATCCGAGAAGCCAGAGAAGCCGCACAGCTTTGCCCTGATGGAGCCAGACCTATGAAGCTGGAGAGGCAACGTGGAGACCCCTGCCAAGGAAGAGTTGCTTCTGCCACCACTGGATGCTGTTGATGGACCCTGGGCCCTGGAAGCAAGGAGTCATGGGGAGACCCCTGCCAGCACTGGGACTCTGCACCCACTGACCTGTGACCTCGAGAGTTGGAAGGAGACACTATAGACGGGTATCGGGCATATGGGCTAATATCGGACTTATGACTTTGAACTGGACTGGATTGGGATACTTTCTCAGTGTTCCATTCCTTTTGTATATAAACCTTTCCCCTCAATCCATATGCGTGTCTATGAGATTTGTTTCTCTAGTCTACCCAGACTAACATACCATTAAAGACTGGTCTGAAAGCTTACAGTGTTGAAAACCCAACCAAGCTGTTCTACACTCTTGGGATCACCATGAGTCAGATCAGCTTCATAGGCCATGAACCATAGTGCAGCAGTCCTGGAAGGTAAACCGCTACCATTTTATAAACAGTCTGAAGCACAGGTAGGTAAATAGTACAAAACTGGTCACTGCAAAACTTGTGTGTCTACCATACAAATTCTTAGCACTGTGCTAAATTACTTCTCAACATATATAACAACCTAACACTGACAGAATAGTTTATTTACATATTTAAATTTCATATGTGATACACTTTGGAGTGAACCAAAAAACAGTGCTTCTACCTTTAAGAGGAATAATCTGATATGATGAAGGGAAGCACCGATTGTCTACCAATAACAACAATATAAGAGAAAAGGAAATAAACTCTATAGCTGAAGTACAGAATGTTCTATATGTTTAAAGGAAAAAAAATTCATTCTCATGAAGGAAAACAGAAAACACTTCTAAGATTTCAGTCTGAAGGACAAGCGTAGTTTCAAAAGTTTAAGGCAGAAGAACTTATCTGTGATTGTCATGTGTACAAGCAAGCCAAGACACACACACAACATACAGTCTCCTAACACTCTTTCCTGTAGAGATAAGACACAGCTTGTCAACCAATTCATCACCAATCAACCAGGGATGTCACAAGTCTAAAAATATTTATATCCTTTGTGTTAGTCCAGGTACACTAGAGAAACAAATTTCATAGACACACATATGGATATAAGGAAAAGGTTTATGTATAAGAGAAATAGTACATTAAGAAAGCATCCCAATCCAGTTCAGTACAAAGTCATAAGTCCGAGATTAATCCATATGCCTGGTATCAGTCCATAAAGTCTCCTTCCAACTCATGAAGTCACAGATCAGTGGGTGCAGAATCCTGGCGCAGGCATGAGTCTCCCCATAGCTCCTCACTTCCAGAGCTCAGGGTTCATCAGTAGCATACAGTGTTGGCAGAAGCAACTCATCGTTGGCCTCTCCAGCTTCAGAGTCTCTGAGACTAACTCCCAACAACTGGGGAGATAGCTTCTCATCTTCACGAGGGAAGTATCTTAAGATTTCCCAGAAGTCTCAAGAGAAAGTCATGCCTACATGGAGGCCTCTTTGGCTACTCAATGGCTATCTCCAGATTAATGGGCTAAACTCCACCCCTACATCTCAATCATAAAACTAACATAAGCACATGACTGCCACAAATGGGAAGATTGAAACCAGCAAGTTTTGGACTAGAAATGGAGCACTTAACCACTTGTTCCATTTTGGGACTCTATAGCTCTTACTGGTATTAAAATAGTTAATAGTTAATACTTAGAGGGCATTGGCATAGCATAGCATAGTTCATAAAGATAATGTTTGTTATTGTGTACAGTATATATGGGGAATAGTGTACAGAGTGCTAAAGAGCTTGCAAGCAGCCAGTGAAGACACAACTATCAGTCTTTTCCCATCTGAAGCAAAGGTGAAAGGAGAAAACCATGGACTCAAGACAGCAATTACTCTAAAGAACTAAAGGCGTATGAGAGCCTAGACTAAACCAGCTAGCATAAAGGACACAATATATATCAGCAGTTCTTAGTGACAGAGTTGGTTGCAAATTGGTACTCACAAGGTAGCCATTTGAAACACCAACCACTCTGGGGAAGAAAGATGAGGCTTGCTACTCCCATAAAGTCACAGGGAGCATTTCTTCCCTGCCTTGTGGCTATTCATTGAAATTGAGTTGATGACAGTAAGTTTGAATAGTAACATCATCACCATCATTAATGTCACTGCTGTCATGCTGATGATCAAGATCCCCAAGTCCCTCTAACAGTCTTTATTTTATTCTTCATTATGTGAAGGAAATAAGAAAAGAATATATGTATAGTTTAAAATTTTATTATGTGACTGCTGCCCAAACCAGACTCTGGGCTTCTGTGATGTAGAGGATCCAATAGGACTTCTTTTCCTGAACACCACACCTAATCTTAGCTTTCTGGATCTCAACATTCTGGAGATCAGAGAAAGATAACCCAAGATAAGGAAAAGAAAGAATGTGCTTTTCTCAGTGCCCATAAAGTTTTACATACGATATGTTGAAATGATATATGTTATCTGCCATGCTGAAGCAATATGAGGAAGCTCATTTATTCTGTTGCATGCTGTTAGTTAGAATTGACTCAGTGGCACCAAAAACAATGTATTGGTGAAGTCAGCAGGTTCAAGTTTTTCATCTCAAATCTTCATAATGGAAGTCCCTCCTGTCCATTCTTGAAGCATCCCCCTGACCTACCACAGTGCCCCAAGAGACAGCACACTGGAACCACAGCTTGTAATTGACCTTGCCTTCTCTCAACAGATGCTCCCAGATTGGGGGGATAAGTGGTAGTGTGGTAATGTTAGTTGTTTTTTGGTGTATGTGAGAGGCTTTGGAGAAGAGGTAACAATACAGTGCTTTTAAGTATGTGTGAAACCTATGGAGAAAATCAGAAATGGAAATAAATACAGTTAGTAATCATGAAATTCAAACCTGTAAATAACCTGCTCTCTCACAAATGAGAACCCATGTGTTCATTACTAGGGAATGCAAATAGTCCTTTATTTATAAGCAGTCCTGGTGATGATGTGGGGTAAGCTTTGGACTGCTAACAAGAAGGTCGAGAGATCAAACCCACCGACTGACTCATAGAAAACCCTATATGAGGTTGCTGTGAATTGGAATCAACTTGATAGAAATGGGTTTGTGTCCTTGTTATAGTTTGTTTACTTGGCATGGACTGCACCTTTCAATGCCAATGATATATATGCTATATATGCTATACTCCAAACTCTGGATAGGTATGCTAGAAAATGGAAAAGTCACCCTACCCTCACAAATGTATACCCTGAAAGGACACACCGAAAACCAGTAAATCAACAAACAGATACAGTTCAGTCTCTGGTGATCAACTTCCATGTAAACAACTCTCAGGAATAACTGGTATGCCCTGTTCCATCTGTGAAACATCCACAGAGGAACCCATGCTCAAAACTGAGTTGTGATCTCCTGGTCCACCTATATATCTCTAATCAGCCCATTCATTCTATTTCCTTCAATTTTATCAGACAGTTGCTAAGAATCAGTAGCGTGTGTTTGTTAATTTATTTGTATGTACATATTTGTAGCATAGTTTGGCAGTGTAACTAAAATTATGTAAACTGAGCAATATCCATGCCAAAAAGTTACTTTATGTCTCAGTAAACTATGTCAAGTACTTTGGAAAGGCTCAAAGATGAATCATTCAACATGCAGTATTAGGTGTGGGCGAGACAACTATAAAAGTTATGGCGATATCTACAAAATTCTGCACTTGCATCTATTTTCCAAGTGTCTTTAAGATCCCACTACATCAAATGTTAGATAAATACATGTGCACTTAGGTGTTTTAAAAGAAAAGAAAATATCTACTATGAGTCATTTTTTATGATTCTCCTTTTTTTTTTCAAGTAATGTAATTGCCAGTCCCAGTTGCAGCAGATACAAGGGTTTTCTACTGTAATTAGGACTTAAGTAAAGTGTGGTAAAGGAAGCAAGCTGGGTGCTGTGACAGAGAACAACAAGGAGGCCTCTATAGGGTGTTTCTTGAAGAATGAGAAGGTAGCTAAGAAAACAGTGGGAGGTGGAGTAAGTTCTAGGTAGAAAGAAAAGTACATGGGAAGCCTTAGCATATAGGAATGTCTGAAGAAGAGAATGAGGAGGGAAAGGACATGGTGAAGTTGTCCAGATAAACAAAGATCAGACAATTCAGACCGTAAAAGACCATGCAAAGAAATGATCTTCTGTCTGCAAGAAAGCGGTTAAGGTCTGGAGTGTTTACTGAAGTGTTAGAAAAATGCACCTTAAGTGTTGAATTGGAGCCAGTAAGTTCTACCACATAGAGTTCTGTGCACATGTGCATTATACAAAAGTGGAAAACACATACATACATACAAAACTAGTCGATTAGTTTCACATTAAGGCATTCATTCACTCACCAGTTCCCTATTATATATGTTCCAAGGCTTTCTATACTTACTGTTTTAATCTAGGTTTTGTTCCCCGCCCTCCCCCCACCCATCCTCCTGGAACTCTGTGTTTTAGTAGGGGCACACAAAGCACACACCCCAGGAATGAGAAATGCTTTTAGTCTCATAATTTCCTCCAGAATTCAAGGACCCTGTACTGTTTCCTTTCAAGTTCTGAGAAAGTTTGATAAGTGATTTATATTGGAGCTGAGGGAACTAGAAACCATGTGACCAGGAACTGGGCTGTAGCTACAGGGCCTTGGTGATGGGTATTGTCCAGGAGAACTAAGTTGCAGGCCCTGGGCTGGGACACCATGTGCACTCTGTCTTTGTCCCTCAGAACCCCGCCCCCCCCCCACCAATCTGAGAAATGATGAGAAATGGTGAGCTGTTAGTGGTGGAAGAGCATTAAAGGTTCATGGCATCTCTCTCTCTTTTTACAAAGAAGGTGATGAACCTTAAGTCATAAAGAAAACCAGCAGCCTGTGCATTCCTTTATGCATTCATCTGTTCCCTTTCACAAGTACATATTGGTGTCTCCTATGCACCGGGCACTACATTAGATTACGGGAGGACAGGGATAGATGAAGCACACATGATACCAGCCCTATCTGAGGAGGTCATATTAGACAAGTAAACAAGAGATAAATAAATGAAATTATTCAAAACAGAGAAAAATCGCTCTGAAAGCAAAGCGCTGCAGTAGAGAATGAGAGGGCTGGATTCATACTTTAGAGAAGCCCTCTCTGAAGAGAGACCATTTAAGTTGAGACGGGACAAAAGAGGAATTGGCCATTTGGTGAAAGCATTGGTGAAAGCACTTCCTAGAGTGAACACTGCACCTGCAAAAGACCCGAGACTTCAAGTTGGACGAGTTCTGAAACACAGAAGACAGACCAGTGTGCAAGGACGCAGAAGAGCAGACAAGGAAGCAGTGTGGGTGGCGAAGGAGATGGAATCAGAAGCTCACAGCTTTAGATTTCTGAGAGCTCTCACCAGAGACCTTGATTGTTCTTCACGCTCCTGTTGGAAAGAGAAGGAGAGCACAAGGTCACAACACACCGCTGTTGATGAAACACTTAGGTTAAGTGTGATATCCACAACGTGGAGCCTGTAGGTACTGTCAACAGTTGTCATGCTCTCTTCCTAACTGAGAGACTGCACCTTCAAATCCACCCAGGGACACCTCAGAAGAAGGCTCTGGTGATTTTCTCCCAGAAATTTACCTATTCAAAATTCTGTGGAGCACCATGCCACTCTGATGCTTGTGGAGTTGCCATAAGTTAGAATCAACTACATAGCAATTTTTCTTCTCTCTTTCTTGCTTTCTTTCGTTTTTCCCTTTATTTTATTTTTCTTTTATTCTAACATGCTTTGCTGAGATCATGGACTAAAGTGTATAGAGAAAATCGATTAAGCTTTTCTTCTGCATCCTTCATTGAACTTGATTCAGTTTTTCGACTCTAGAACTTATCAGAGGAGAAAAGTCAGGAATGGCTCCAGATAGTAGACAAAGTAGGATTTTGTTTCCTGTCATATTGATTTATTTGGCAACCCCTTGCTTTCTGTGTCCTACTTTTTACTTTATTTCTGTCCTTTCGCCTCTCAGCAGGTCTACCCTAGCTGGAGGATGCATTTTGCTGGCTTGGGGCACCCTCAGGCTGTCATGTGAGGATCACTGTGAAACAGCTTTGATTGGCAGGTGCCAGTCAAGTTCACAAGGGTGCATTGCCCTGTAGGCTTGCAAAATTAATTTGCATATATGATTTTCAGAAAAAGAGAATAGTAAGTAAGAAGTAAAATGATACCTTTTCTCTCACTTTTCAGTGAAAAGGAATCAATAGAGGCAAAGGAAGAGAGAATGCCTTCATCTCATGAATGATTTACCTGGTAGTCCTGGTAGAGGTGTTCCATCCACAAACCACAATTTTAGGCGCTCAAACCAGAGGGAGGGAAAGTTATGAGACTGATCTCTTAAAGCTTTCTCCCTTGGCCCTTATCTCTGTTTCTCTGGTTTATGTGCTAATTCCCAAAGATGGTACATTTTGATCTCACTTGGACTCTTTCGTGAACCCCTTCTGAGTCCCTAACACTTTCCCACACTGAGTCCTCACTCCAATCCTGATCTTCAACCTTCACCTCAGCCTCAAACTTAAGCCAGAAATGAATTCTTACCCCAACCCCAAATCAGAGTCCTGACCATTATCCCAAATCAATCTCCTCATCCCAACCACTCCAGAGTAAGTCCCTCACCCAGCAATTCTGATGGAGTCCTGAGATGTGCCAGAGCCCTTGCCCCAAATAGTCCAGCCACAATGCTCTCTGTCCTCAGAGACATCCCCACTTTTTAAAGAAACCTCTGAGTGATCCTGCCTTCTCGAGGCTGGAGCATCCCTTATATCTCATCAAAGTAATGTCTAGCCATAGAGCCTCCTTTAGTCAAAGCCAGTCAATGTTTAGGACAGGAAATCTAGAGCTCAGAGCTCTCCCCACCTACTTGCCTTATGACTGTTCTTGAGTGAACACTTTCATGGGTGTCTGAGAGCTCTAGTATAAAAGCCAGTGAACAGCTTTCGGTCCAATTGGAACACCAACCATTGACTTTGGCTCTCTCAGGGTTCCTTTTCCATGTACTCCCTACAGTGTCAATAACCAGCATCAGCACGAAAGCAGCATGAGCTAGAGAACAGGAAGTTCTGATTCATAATGGCTGTTTGTAATAGAAGGAAACACTTCCCAGGCCTGCACCACCCTCACTATTATGTATGAGTCCATTGCTGTAGCCACCCTCTCTGTACGTCTTGTTGAGCATTTCCCCCTCTTTTTCATGGACCCTTTATCTACCAAGCATGATAACATTCTACACAGACTGTTATTTCTACCATGCTCACATATTCTATGAAATATCTCTGAAAGTTCTTTTCCCCATAATAACACATGGCATATAATGAGGCTAAGAAGTTTTCCATGAAGCACAAAATGGTCTTCTTTTGAATTCATTTAACATGCGAAGGATTGAAGTATAGATACCCAGTTATTTGTTAATTATATTCCGCAAAACTACACTTGCAAATGATGTTAATGAGGTTGTTGCATACTTTCTACATTTTGTTGGGCCATCTTTCTCTTTGAAAAAGGCACAAATACAAATTCCTTGTAGTTGGCCACTTTGCTATCCTCCAAATTTATCAGAGTAGATTTGTGAGTGCTTCCAGCATTGCAGCAATTTATTGAAAACCCTGGTATTCCATCAGTTCCAGGATCTCTTTTTTCCTCGTTAGTGTCTTCACTGTAGCTTGCTTGGAATTATTCCTTCAATGCCACTGATTTTTTATCATATATTGCCTCTTGAAATGGCTGAATCTCTACCAATTTTTTTGTCACAATAAATATCTATTTTTAAGGACTTATGAACTTTTTTATTAAAAATGTTAGAAAATAGTGAGTGGAATATTTCAAAATTCTTTTTTATCTAGAGGTAGTAAACTAATCTTTCTTTACAATAGAAAATAATTTATAAAATTTATGTGGTGTATAGAAGTCATCAGATAAGAAAATCAAGAACAAGTTAAAAACCTACTATACTATGAAGAGTGATACAGTTTTTTTATAATTCCTTAGACTTCTCTGCATACACAGGTCTACTAAGCCTGTCACACCATTCCTTAAATTCATGTCTTCCCGCCACTATGGATTTTGATGATAACCTTATAGTCTTTGTATCATCCTTTGCTGTGTCCTATATCATTCAATGTTTTTTTCTATCTCAATCACTCACTACGAATGGTCAATTCCAACTCATGATCATAACACAGGTCAAGCTATAACCGCTTTTGTGGGTTTCCAAAACTGCTTTAAACTTTACAGGGGTAGAAAGCCTCAACTTTTTTATTTTAAATGATTTTTAATTTTTCTATACTTTTGTTTTTCGGTGGTTTTTTGTGTTTTTCTTTTTTGTTAAAAATCATTTTATTGGGGGCTCGTACATCATTTTTCACAGTACATAAATAAACATACTGTGCCAAGCACCTTCGCATGTCCTCTGCTGTTATCATTCTCCAAACATCCGTCTTTCCCCTTGAGCCCTTGAGATCGGCTTTTCTAATCCCTTCCCTTCTTCCCCTGCTCTTCCTTCTCCACCAACCCTCAATACTTTATAAATTATTATTGTTCTGTCATATCTTACACTGCCTGACCTCCCCCAACCCACTCTTTTGATGTCTGCCTTCAAATAGGAGCTTATGAGTATATCCTTGCAGTTTGTTCCGTCTCTCTACCCCACCTTCTCTCCACCCATCCAGCAGCTCCGATCTCACCACTGGCCCGAAGGGGCTCATCCGTCCTGGGTTCCCCGTAGCTCCAGCTTCCCTCTCTACTAGTGTACCTTCTCTAGGCCATCTGTATTTGTAAGGTAGAGTTGGGACCATGATGGTTGGGGGCAGGAAGATTTCAGGAACTAGAGGAAAGTTGTATGTGTCATGGCTGCCCAGCTGTACCTTAACTGGTCTATCAACTTTTTTTTCTGAGAAGCTCCTGGTGTGTATGAACTACTGACCTTATAGTTAGCAGCCCAATGTATAATCCACTTTGCCACTAGCACTCCCTGTTTTGCCTAAAGAATTTTTCCACAATGAAACTTTACTTCTTTCAGCTTAAGAAAAGTTGAAAGCAATTTATTTTATTTTTTTTACTTTTTTTCCCTTTATAACTCTAGGTCATTGCACCTTTTATTCTAATACTTTTTCTTTTCTATCCGCCCTTTGAAATTTTCTGTTGATCATTTTTTTTTAGTAACTTTACCTATTCTGTGTTCAAGAGTACCCCTGGAAGTAATGTTTGCATATTCTAAGCCCTTGTAAATTAAGTAGGCATTAAAGTATGGTTTATAAAATATCTGTGTGGGACCATAGGATCTTAAGGCAAGATTCCTTTCAGCACTACTAATCTGTGTCTTATGATTCTATAATTGTTTGAAGGTTAAGAGAGCGGTCAAAGAAGACATTACAGCTGCAGATAGATCCAATATGTTGCTGTTGTGTTAGGTACCGTCAAGTCAGTTTCAACTCAGTGAAATCCTGTGGCAACATAGCTATCCTGCCCTGTACAATGCTGCCCTGTCCCGAGCCTTTCTGATGCTCATTATGTTTGAGTTCATTGCTGCAGCCAGAATGTCAATCCATTTCAAGGAGGGTCTTCTTCTTTTATGGTGATGCTCTACTTCATCAAACATATGCTTTTTTTTTCAGGAGTTGATCCCTCCTTGTATGTGTATTTCTCTAAGGTTCCTCTTCCTATAACACCACAGAGGAATATAATAATATTAAAAAGCTTTTGACATGGTACTAAAATGTCCTTCTTGTGAATCCATTTGACATTTTGAGGGTTAGGGTATGTGTACCTACTCATCATTTAGGAAGTATCTTGTGTTAGCCTAGGTAGACTAGTGAAACAAAATTCATAAACACTCATTTTATAAGAGAGGTTTATTTGAAGAGTAATTGTACATTAAACATCCCAACCCAGTCCAACCAAGCCATAAGTCTGTTATTAGCCCACATGTCCAATATCGATCTTCAAGGTCCTCATCAAACTCACAAAATACATGCAATAACACCATGAATCAGCGAGTGTATAAGCATTTCAGCGCTGGTAGGGGTCTCCATGCGCCTTCTCCAACACTCAGAAGTCCATGTGGCTTCTCCTTAGACATATGCCACAGAAATTAAGCCTTACAAGCAGAGGAAGAGAACAAGATAAGGCAGTTGCAAGTGGTCTGACCCTCAAAGAGCAAGAGATCAGAAAGGTGAGGTTTGGTGAGTCATTTATCTCTTTGTCCTTAATTAATCCCACATATGTTCCTTGGCCAGGTGGGCACAATAAGCCTTCACTATCACAATCATAATCTGACATTTTACATTCAGAAAACTTTGAAAATTTCAGTCAGAACCTCCCATTTTCTAGGCATTGTGTGGGCCAAATCTGTCCTGAGGCAGCCTCGGTAGACTACCATAAATGATATATTGAGTGCTGGCAATGACCTGGTCACTTGAAAGATGGTGGGGGACCCTAGCCATAGGATGTTGTCTCCCATTCAACTGTAATATCACAGAAGGTGCAGGGTAATGATGGAACTTACAAGAGGTTATGGACTGGCATGGAGAGCCTGCTTGACCTGGAGGTACCAAAGAGATTGGTGGGGATCATTGTAAAGGATAAAAGGATAAGAAATTTATGTGGGTGTGTGGGATCAAAGAAGACAGAAGATGGCCAATTGGGTCCCTATTCAGGTGGGCAGCAGGAAGTGCTTAGAGGTTAGCAACTTCCAACTTGCACCATCTTCATCCCCAACAGCTCACAGCCTCTGTCATTCTGAAGAATCCATCACCCACCCAATATGCTGCATTCATCCTGAGACTAGCCAGAGAAACCCCAAAGTCAGTGAATGACACTGGAAGGCATTGGCACTGAAGATAGGGTATAGCCCACAACTCTCCAATAATACCAATTTTGCATAACAGTGAGGTCTTTAAGAGAAGAGAAGGTATAGAAGGAAGTAACCTTCCTTGTCTGAGGCACACTAGCTGGGGGAACTGGGTATTATATGTGTATAGCAATACATTAAGTTTGCTTGGGATACTAGTTGTGATGAACTGTGGTAACAGGGTGGGGTAGAGTTCAGTGAGCTACCACACAGTGTGGAATTGCCTAGCCTTCAGGTTTTGGATGCTAGATGGTCAGCCCTAACATAGCTGAATGTGGAAAAAGCAATATTAATAAGAATGTATGCTTGTTCTCTTGGTCTGAGAAGGAATGTGACTTTCGGCAATGCCAGGATACTTATACATACCAAAAAAAGAGAAAGGCTTAGATTTTAACCCAGAGGAGCTTACATCTCAGGAATAGGTGAAGAGATAGCAATGCATAAAAAGTTACTAGGCAGCTTGGTAATTTAAATGATAACCCTTCCATCCAATGCAAGAAATGCCAGTTGTCATGATAGAGTTAGTTCCCAAGGATATCATCAATTGTTGAATATAGATGACTGAATTGACTTTCTTCATTCACTCGTGTACTAAAAATATTGGGGAAGCCACTGTGTGGCTTCTCCTAGTAGTTGTAAAGATTAATGAAAGCCTTAAGAAGGTAAAGTCGGGCTGAGCCCCGGTGGCGTAGTGGTTGTGCGCGGGACTGCGGCCCACTGGGACGGAGGTTCAATTCCAGCAGTGGGGCTGGGCCTCCTACTCCCACCACTGGAGAGCAGTGATGCCCCCCCCCCAAAAAAAAAAAAAAACAAAGAAGGTAAAGTCATCTGTCTTACTCAAAACTAGATTCTCAGTACAGGCCTACTGTTAAACGCCTAGGTGTCAGACAATTAAATTTGATGCAGCTCTTTCCTTAAAATCCACGACTTATATGGAAAGATGTGACATTTATAGACCATCTAATCTATACCATGGGCTTTGGTTAATATCAAAAACTATTAGCAAATAGAAATGGAGTAGACATTGGTTGCCTTCGTATGCTGAGCATGCATCCTGTGTATTTCAGAGCATCTTCATATTCCTTTGGCTACCATCTTAGCAATAGGCTTTGAGCAGCTTGGAGGAGTTGTCACACATAGCAAGAGAAAGGATGACACGCAAAGAGACCGGCAGCCTGTGAATTCCTGACATCTACATTCCTAAATAGGGATCTAGTAACACAAGAGTTAAGCCAACTGACAGAATAGGAGCTCAAACCCACCCAGCATCACTTAGGGGAAAATATTTGACCTTCTGCTCTATAAAGAATTGATTGAAGTAATGATGGTACAATCTTCTTGATGATTGAACTATTGTAATGTATAATGTGTGGATTATGTACCAATAAAACTTATATCTAGAAAGTCTTGTGAGACAGTTCTGTTCTGCCACATGGGGTCTCAATGAGTTGAAACCTACTCAATGGACTTTTACCACCACCACCACAACACATTTCCAAAGCTGTTTTTAGTCCCTTTTCTCTAAGGTCAAGGATTTCTCTGGGACTCCTCCCTGTCCTTCCAGCATACTTTATTTTGCTTTAAGTTGGCTTGCTTTTATTTCTGTGCCTGCAATGAAACACCTAGAAAGGTAAAACATAAAAGCAACATAAAAAGTAATAAGAGATATAAACTCCTAGGACATTTAAAAGGACAGAAACTTTTTGACAACAAATAGAACAGACTTCATGAAGGAAATGGCATTTGAGCTGACCCTTCAATGGAAAGGACTTAGAGATGATGAACGTGTCTTTCAGTGTAATAACATATTCCCTCTGTTTTTGAGTTAAGTGATAAAAAGATAGTATACATGTATACACTGCATTATGTGAAACAGCTTCAAAAGATCTTCCCATAATAATATATGAGCATTATGGAAAGGGTGTGCAGGCTGAAGCAAGAGCTTGAATGAATGTTGAATAAACAGAACCTAAAGCAAGCTCAGGAGACTTGCAAATGTAGTGAATTACAAGTTAGGACGTTAACCAGGAGGTTAGCAATTTGAAACCAACAAGTACTCCATGGGAGAAGGATGATGTTTCCTACTCTCTTAAAGAATTACAGACTCAGAAACCCAGAGGGATATTTACATTCTGTCCTTCGCTCTTATGGAGTCAATATGAGTCAGCATTGTCTCAACAAGTTTGTTGTGTTTTGAGAAAGCAAGCTCTGAACAACACCTACACTAGAACTCAGTGAACATCCTAAGTTTTAAGCCCCAATGCATGTAAGTCAGAAGACATTCCTTTCTCCATTTCCCAAGTTATCTCATCAAGTCAGAATAATCTTCCCTATGCTCAGACTCTCCTCCACTGATTTAAGCCATAGGATGTAAGACGTGGGTGGTCTGGGAGATCACTGGTGCTGACCTTCTCAGAATGAGGTGATGGACTAGCACACTCCAGACATCCAAACTATAAGCAAAGCACCATGCATTTTAGAAATGCATTTGCTTCGCTCAAAGGATAATCTGTTTTCCTTCAACTTCATCTCTAACCTTACTTTTCCTCATCGCCTACACACTACCAACACTGGCCTTTTTTATGTGTGCCCAGTTCATCAATTTTGTTCCTCAGTGAGCTTCAAAGTATTTGCACTTGCTATTTCTTCTGTGTGCAGCTGTGTCTCTGACCCATCATCCACAAGCTCCTTCTCATAAGTTATTTCTTAGTTCAGGTACTAATTCCTCAGAGGTACTACCGACATTCTATATAAAATGTTTCTGAAATTCATTCTCACATAGTCTCATTTTATTTGCTTGACAATGCTTTGGGGTTACTGTCATTGGATCCATTCTAATTCATGGTGATCCCATGCACAAAAGAATGAAATCCTCCATCATCTTGTTCCATTCCAGGGATCATTGGAATATTTGGGTCTGTTGTTGTGGCCAAAGTGTAGTACCTACTTACTAGCTGATTTACCTTCCATGACTCTGTGGGACAGTATTCTGGTGTGACCCATGTGACTTTTTTTTTGACTAATTTTGGAAAGTACATAAGGAAGGCCTTTCTTCCTTATCTTCCCTGCCTCCCCTTGAACCTAGTTCCATGAGAGTAGTCACTTGCCTTAATCTGTGTTGTATCCCTCCAGTCCAGCTTTCTGCTGACCTATACAAAGTGCACCCTAATATTTCGTAGACACGCAGAAGAGTGGTTAGCTAGAAAAAAAAAGTGCACTGAATAAGTGGAGAATCCCCATCTATAGAACTTTACCTCTCAATTCCTAATGATTATAAAGGGCCCAGTTTCTTCTCTTATTGGAGGTGTTAAACTAGAAATAAGTTTGAGAAACCTGAATTTAATGTAAACTCTTCTGGATCAGATGAGGTATCTGCTTCCTGCAGAAGGAAATGGAATTGTCAGTGTTATTTCCTTGCATTTGTTTCTGTGGAACTATATCAGGCACCTGAGGCGTTTTTCAGCAGAACTTATAATCTATCTGCTTGTTTACAAGGTGAATCTAAATACCAAGACCATTGAGCCCCATGGTGAGCTAATTCTTAGCCTCATCACAGAGTCACATCTTGTTGGTTTTCAGTGCCTGGTAATGAACATCTAATAAATACACGAAACTGAGTAAAAATGATGGCTTCTCTTCCACACCTCCCTTCACTGCCGTCCCTCTTATGCAGGCTCCAGGAAGCTGAGAAGAGTGAAGCCAAGGTGAATTATGACATTGACATGGTATTCAGGAGCTTTTCTCTGAATCCTCACAAGGCCCTTCCCAGTCAGGTCCCGACCCCCTTTGAACTCTGCTATATCTTCCAGCCACGCAGATTTTTCTGGAGTTTCCCTGGTGCTCCATTATCTCGTCTACATCAGTACCTTTGGATTTTCTGGTCCCAGAAAGGTTATTAACTGAAAGGTTGATAACTTGAATGCACTCAGTGATGCCTCAGAAGCAAACCCTGGTAATCTACTTCTGGAAAATGTGACTTTAAAAACCATATGGAGCATAGCTTTTCTCTGATTCACATGGGGTCATCATGATTCTGAGTTGACTCATGGTGATTGGTTTGAGCTCTTGTTTGTTTGTTCTGCTTGGACAAAGACAAGGTAGCCAAGGTCAGGGTCTGACTCTGAGTAACTGCTAACACACATAAACTGTAATAGTAGTGACCATTGTGTATTGTTCACTTTAAGCTAATCCTCACTATCCTCAAGGAACCCTGATGGTACAGTGAGTTTCTCGTTGGGCTACTAGCCATAAATGCAATAGTTCAAATCCCATAGTCACTCCATAAGAGAAAAATGTGGCTTTCTCCTCTTGTAAGGATTTACAGCCTCCAAAATCCACAGGGGTACATCTACTCAGTTTACTGTGAACTGGAATGGGCACAATGATAATGAGCTTGAGTTTTTAGTTGATCGGTATCACGGACAAATTTGACGTCCCACCCTATTTCACTCTGCTAAGACAGTAGTTTGTGCCCTTATTACTCTTTCATATTCTCCCTAACTTCCTTGATGTAAAAATTAGCAAACTCCTGGTACGCTCTGTGTAGGCAGGGAACATATCTCTGTCCTTGTGTTGTCATTGAATCTCAGGTCTCTGGTGTTACTAGTTTCTCCTGCTCAGAAAATATGTGTTGAATTTAGAAAATAGATGATAAAGTTTTATCTAATAAAAGACAGGGAAGCTGAAACTATGGAGAGCCTAAGTAATTGTTCCCAGGGGCTGGGACCAATTTATATCTATTATGGCGATTCTTTCCATGCCATCTAAGTATTCTATCTAAGATGTAAAAGAACATATCTGTCCGTGTAAAGAGGTACTCTAATTACCCTCTGAAAGATAGAAATGAAGCACATTTGATGTCACCAGGTTAGAATCAGATCAAGAATGTCATTCCCAACAATAAAGAGAGAATAATTTGGGGAGCATTGTCTAAAAGCCCCCCACCTATTCACTCTTTCTATTTCTCTCCCCCAAATGAAGCTATACTGTCAGCTCATTATCCACTATTTACAGTGAGGCTGCCACATTCCTGGGGACTGGTGCCTGGAGCCCAGGAGAAATGTCGGTGTGAGAGGCCTTAAATGAAGTGACAATAAAAAAAGGAGTTGCTAATACCAGGAGTTCCCTCCTTGGGAGAGAGCTGTCAGGGCGAATGCCCAGGGTTGGGACATTTATTGATAGTAAGTGGATGGTGCCTTGCTGGAGAGGGATTATCAAAGAGGACAGAGCAAACGGAGGACGGGATTGGTTAGCCCCAGCCATGCAGTGCGTGGGTTTCCTGCCCTTGCTTGTCCCTGCCCTCCTGCCTCTCCAAGAGGGAATTCCTGGCCTCATTTTCTCACTCTCTCTGATTGTTGGAAACATTCTGCTACAGAATCTGCTGGAGGCAAGGACCTCAGAATGGGACACTCTGCCATGAGCCCAATAAGCTCTATCTCTGTGCTTCCTGCATGTCTTTGCTACCTTTCTTCCAGGGCTCTTTTTCGGGTGCAGACAGCTGTACTAAGCTCTGGCTGATGTCTGCTTAACTTTAGGCACTGAAGCCACTGCTTTCCCATGGGAAGCTCCCTTTCAGGTCCCCAAACTCAGGGCTAGATGTCCCTGCCTGAACCCTGAGCTCATCTCTACCATAGCACCAAACTGAGTCATAGTTGACTGGGTAGCTGTCTATCTCCCCCTGCTGTCACCAGAGTGTCTACAAACAGTAAGATGCTAGACAGGGGGAGGGAGGGTGGGTAGGTGGACGGACAAATAGAAGAGTAAGTTTGTGCACACGTGTTCATCAGCAATCTCGGGAAGGAGAGGGGAAGCTTACAGGAGCATAAAAACACCACCCTGTTTTTGTTCATTTGGTTCATTTGTTCATTTGGTTGGTTGGTTCATGTGGCCAGTCTGTTTCTCTCCAGCATTCTAGTGTATGGTAACTGGCGGAGGAAAGAGCCCAAACCCTGCCTTCAAGTGGCAGAGTTAATATCTTAGCATTGAGTAAGCGTTAGTGAAGGTCCTGGGCCTGCCTTTCATAATCTGCAACTCTGTGGTATGAAAGCTGCCGGTGCAGAGATAAGGCCCCAGTGTAGCATCCAGTGCTTAGTCAGTACTCCATGGTTAGCTCTTATTTTTTCCTCTCAGAGGCTTTGTATCCACCACTAATTTCTTAAATGGAAGGCACCACGTGGGCCAGCCTCCTCTCGTCCAACGTCATCATGATGAGAATCTATAATTAGAGCAGGACACAGCCGAGCTCTGATTCTGCTTTTCAATGTCCTGGTTTCTTCTCTCCTGTCTGCTACATTTGACAATACAGTCCCTTTTCCTAACTGCCTCCTTCCACCCATCCTCTACTAGATGAGTAAACCCCACAATAATTGTTAATAATTGTATCTCAGAAAAGAAATCAAGACTCTGGAAGGAGGTATAAGCATCTTGATTTATTGCCAGGATTTTGTCATCCTCAAACCCATGAACTGAGAACCTTTCCTCTGCAAAAGGTTTGACCAAGAAATAACGAATGTGTTTTCAACTTAGTAAGCATTTTCCAATTAATTGAACTAAAATGGAAAGAGTCAGAGGCTAGGGTGAGGCTACATATCATGGAGTCAACTATCACTTTACCAGATGGGAAAACTGAAGTCAGGCAGCATGTTGAAACCATGGATTTGCTAAAGACCACATTAGTGATTTTTGCAGTGACAAAAACCAAAAATACAATCTTCTGACATCTGGTTTAATACTCCTTTTATAAGACTACATTATCTCTCCTATCGAATATTTACTGGAACAGACTCAAAGGCATGTCTTACAACAACTCATTATTTGAATATTTCACACCCTCTACCTAGGAAATGCATTCTGCCACAGGCCTTGGACCTTCAGAATCATAGATTCTCTGCTGCTGCTGCTGCTGCTGCTCTGGATTCACAGAAATCTGGAGGCAGCTCAGAGGTCATCCATTGAACAACTCTGAAAGGCAGAGTTTACTTCGTGTAAATCCAGGTCAGGCTGCCTCTGAGGCATGTTCCCTGGGAGTACGGGGTAAACACACCTTCTCAGCCCTAGGAGATAAAGCACTCCGTTTAAGGGAAGAGAGATTTTTGAAAAGGTAAAAACGAAGCCAAGAAAACATACTCACTGCCTTTGAGTCTATTTGGATGACAGAGTAAGAGCTGCTCCATGGGCTTCCAACACTGTAAATCTTTACAAGAGCAGACAGCTCACTTCCATGGCAACATGAAATGGCTAGTAGTTTTGAACCACTGACCTTGCAATTAGCAAGCCAATGCTTAACCCAATGGAACAGGCATGCATTTTCAAGGCAAAAATAGGGGTGGGATTTTAAGGTACAAACGCGATGTTAGGACCTCCTCTGTGCCAAAGGACTTGATCACCTTCTCACCCCATCCCACCCTTCTTCCTCCAGTTCTCAAGCCTTGATAAGAAAGGCCAGGCAGCAAGGCTCCAGAGGCCAACGAAACATGTGCAATGAAGAAGATGAGCTGAGGCAATAGATATGGAACATAAGATTTATATCCCGCAGGATAATATTTCATTGCTGCAAGGGGAAAATGGATCTGTAAAATACCGTAGAGACCATATTATAATATTTTAACGGGCTTTATGTGCTCCCCCGGTACATTGCACCCTGTAAGATGGATTCTGCATTGTGACAAATCTATATTTAACATGGAAAGAATTATGCAGAATGTATGCTTCCTGGTAGAGAAATCCATATTTATGGAAATCTCGATTCTGGCAATTACAATCGACATTTTAAGACCATGCTATTGTCTGCTGTGAAAGGAAGGAGTGCCCTCATGAGGGTGAAGGAGAAAATAGTGAGAGTGAGGAAGAATAAACAGTCAACTCGGAAGATTACTACCCCAGCAGGTGCTGAACAGCAGGCAGCTGCCCAGAGCACGAGCCTGAAGTTGACCCAATCATCAGCCAGAGAGATGCAGCTCCTTCACCTACTCTCCTGTGCGTCACGTGTCCCTCTCATCCCACGTTCACTCATTCAGTCAACAAATGTTACTGAGCATCTATTTTGTCCCAAGTGCCACACTGGATTGGGGACACCCATGTAGCTCTGTTGACCTGGGCTAGACAGATATATGCAAGTAATCGAAAAGAATGATTTCCCATTATCTAGGAGCCCGAGGGAGCCCAGTGACACAGGGTCAAGAGTTGCACTGCCAACCAAGTCGTCTGTGGTCCTAATCCACCAGCAGCTCTGTGGAAGGAAGAGCTGGAGATGTTTCAGTAGCGAATTCAGCTGTGGGGGAGTTCCACTCTTAGGTCACGCTGCATTAGAATGGACTCCATGGCACACAACAGCAGGAGGCACTGGATTTCTATTGGTGGTGATGGATCTCTTGGCAAAGGATAATGGTAGAGGTACATCAACAACGTGGTTGAGCACCATTGATTTGTACTAATTAAAAATGATCACTTGGAAAATATTATGTATATGTTTGCATACATATATACATAAATATATACACACACAGAGAGCAATTAAAAAGAAAAGGGAAAAAATAAAATGGTTTCCTATCGTAAGTATTTCAGTCAGGGGAGGAAGAATGTCTAGATGGAATGGAGGAGGTGAGGGAGAAAGGAAGGGTTGCTTCATTAGCTGGATGCCATGACCAACTAGGACCTGTGCAAGGAGCATGGATTTGAGCTGAGGAACAACCGTGAGGGAGTTATTCTTGCAAAGGGGCAAATGAACAAATGAAGAATCCTGTAGGCTGAGGAAGGGAGCACCAGTGCAGAGTCCTCCAAGCAAGCTGAGCAAAGCCAGTGTGTCTCTAGCTGGGAAATCTGGAGCAAGATGTGTAGGAAAAGTTCCCAGGGCTTTGGGCCCTGGATTGAAGTTTAGGGGTTTTCCTGTTTGTAATGAGAAACCTGAGAGGTTTTGCACAAGCCAGAGAGACCATAAGTTTTGTTTGGTTTTATTTTGTTTCTAATAAGTAAGATGTAGTCAGCTTCAGAGAATGGACTTCATTGCTGAAAAGGCATGCTATAAGTTAGGGACCTTCAGAATCAGGAGTGCTGGAGAATGCGTTAGGAGCAGACTTCCATGAGGTTTTCTTTCTTTTTTATTATTTTTTGGGGGGCATCACTGCCTTCTGGTGGTCGTGGGAGCTACTCAGTCTTGCTTCTGGAGAGCCGCAGCTGGATTTGAACTGCCAAGCCCATGGGCCGCAGTCCTGCACTAACCACTACGCCACCGGGGCCCAGGTCCCATGAAGTTTTCAAGATTGGTTATCAGCAAACTGGGTGACTGGCCTTGGGAGGTAGTGTGTGACCAGTCGTGAAAAGTATGCTAAGGATCATCTTCCATGTTCCTTATAAATAAGATGCAGGTTTTAAATGGATGGGAGTTTAGAAAGATGGTTTACACAACGCAGTCCAAATCTTTAAGAGGTAATGGGTTCACTAGGGATGGATTGGGAGCCAAGACCTGCAATGGGCAAGCCTAGGCCAGTGCTTAATGGGAATGGTTAGCATAGCATGCCTCTGAGTGCCTTCAATAGCACATGAATAAATATGCCCCAAAGAAGTATTCTTCAGCAAATAGATTCAGCAAACATTGGGTTAACGTTAACCAGGACTCTTTTATACAGGACTCTCATGATCTTTCATGCGAGAATGCAGCATGAAACCCTAGGATGAGGGCTAGTGAGTGCGGAAGGGCAGCCCGCGGGCTTGGCGGTTCAAATCCAGCGGCGGCCCTCAGGAGCAGTGGCGGGTAGCTCCCATGACCACCAGAGGGCAGTGATGTCAAAAAAAAAAAAAGGGAAACCCCAGGATGGGGGCAGTAGATACGTCATTTCCCAAACATAGGGGAGCGGATTTTTTTTGTTTGTTTTTGTTTTTCTTATCTTTAAAGGAGCATCCTGTGGTACTAATGATTCATGGGACATATTCAAGGTTGTGGAAGCAGCTAATGTAATAAAGAGACCTGAGAACCTAAGACCTATTAACTTTCTCATCTTAAAAAAAAAGAAATAGATGAATGTGATGAGGACTAAAAAGTCTAATAGATATGAAAAGACTACAGAGGATTCTAAAATACTATTATGACAATGACTCACCCTTCTGACCATCCACACGGGGAGGGTAATTTTCAGGTGTGGGGTGAATGTTGGGGTCTGTCCTCTGACTGGAACAAAGAGTACGAACCGTCATGCTGTGTCACATATTAAAATGAAGCTCAGTAGTTGATCAACCTGGAATTTGACCTTGGTCTTACTAGCATTATTTTCTCACCAGCAGTCTAGCCCACTGTAAACCAGAATTGGTAAATTCAAAGGGATTCTACAAAATGGATCCTGTGGGGATATCCAAACAGCTAGGCTATTACTATGGCAGAGACCCTGGGAGGTCTGCAGAGCAGCTAGCAGGATGTACAAACACCAAATAAACATCAGCAGGGAAATGTGCGCTGAAAGCTAAAGGCTATGTTGGGGGTGGGGGTGGGGGAGCACTTGGTTTTTAAAGCATGTTTCAGCAGTAATAGCCAGGAGGTCTCCTTTTCCTTACCGTTTTACGCCTCATCTTGGGGAGGGTAAGGGAAAGATCACAGGATAAGAAGATATCTGGCTAACTCAAAAACATCCTCTCTGTGCTATCTTGAAATGTTCATTAACTTTTATTTTCCTTTAACAGATGACCAACCCAGTCATTCCTTTTAATATTAACAGGGTGAAGTAACACATGAAAAATGCGTTGTCTTCATGACACAATAGTCAGGGCAACATCTTGCATGTAACAACCCACTGCTGAGGAGTCCCTCTGGGCCCATAATAACCTTATAAGATAGAACAGAACTGCCCCCAAAAGTTCCAAAAGTTGGAAATATTTACAGAAGTAGACTGCCACATCTTTCTCCCACTGATCAGCTGGTGGTTTCAAACTGCTTGCATTTCATTTAGCAGATGAGGCATCTAATAGGCATCTAATGAATATTGCATTAGATGGATGGATGGGTGAGTGGGATGGATAGATAAGTAGGATGTACAGACAGTTGGATATATTGGTGTTTTGATAGGAAGGATATATTGGTTGGTTGGATGGGTGGGTATAGGGACGATGAATAAAGAGATGGATGAGTGATGGGTTGGTTGAATAGACTGATGAATGAATTACTTTTGGAATCATCTGACAGCTTGTTTGTAACAGTGCTTATCCATTAATCCTCCTCTTCTCTTCCAGTCTGTTCCCAGTTCTCCAAAGGAGTCTACGCCATTTTTGGATTTTATGAGAGGAGGACTGTCAACATGCTGACCTCCTTCTGTGGAGCCCTCCATGTCTGCTTCATTACCCCAAGCTTTCCTGTCGACACATCCAATCAATTTGTCCTCCAGCTGCGCCCTGAGCTGCAGGATGCCCTCATCAGCATCATCGACCATTACAAGTGGCAGAAATTTGTCTACATTTATGATGCAGACCGAGGTAAGTCAGAGTTGGGGGAGGGGAGGCAGTTGAAAGATGGAGAGACATTTACCAGAGGGAAGGAGAATAATGCCTCCCTGCTTCCCTGACAATAATGGAGGACAGCTCCCCAAACACTTGTTTCTATGGACAGTTGTCTCAGTGGCTCGTCTCTAAGCCACAATGTGGACACACAGCTTGGAAAGATTCAGGCTCTCTCCACAGATGGTATTGTATGGCTCATCAAGCTTCCCTGACTCCTGAGTCCAGGCAAAAAGCCCAAGGAGCCCCACTGTGTGACTCGTCACTCACTACAGACTCTGTAGCCAGACCAACAGATTTCTGTGACTTTGGGCAAGCCTCCTGTGCCTTGATTTCCTCTTTTGTTCACTGAGTATATGATGCCATTTGTTTCTTCTCTCTATAAGAAAGATAAAAGCAATCTCTACTTTGTAGAATTGTTGAGAGGTTTAAACAAGAGAATGACTGGAAAGCACTTTCACAGTGCCTGGAATGTAAGATGTGTGTGTGAGTTCACTATGAGTTGGAATCAACTAGTCAGCAATAGACTTGGTGTTGATCACCATCATCCACACTATCATCATCAAAATTTTCAAATCTTTGCAGTCCTGCTCCCCTTAAGTGTGGATTATAAGTTACACATTCCAAACACTTCCTGCACATTTTTCTTGTCCACTCACTCTATTGTTTCACAATGCAGGTTCCCTATCGGTTGTTCCTATTGTGAGGTGCCATCCACTGGACTCAGACCCATAGCAACCATGTGCACAACAGCATGAAACACTGCATGTCCCTGTGCCAGCTTCACAACTGTCTTGAGCCCATTGAGGCCAAAGCTCATGGTGTCAATTCATCTCCTGAGAGCCATTGTCTTTTTGGCTGCCCTTCCACTTTACTAAACATGATGCCCTTCTCTAGGGACTGTTCTTTCCTGATAATATCCCCAAAGCTTGCTAAGGCAACCTCTTGCCATCTTTACCTTAAAGGAACATGCTGGCCTACTGCGGTGGCTTGTGTGTTGCTGTGATGGTAGAAGCTGAGTTACTGGTCTTTAAAATGCCAGCAGATCTGCCCAAAGTGAACAGATCTCAGCAGAGCTTCCAGACTAAGAACAGACAGCAAGGTAGGACTCTGCTCCCCACTTCACAGGAAGAAGGTCACTGCAAACCTTATGCATAACTGCTCTTCTGTGGCCTGCTCAAACACTTCTTCCCTGTTCGCTGATGCTCTGGATGGGATATTTGCCTTTTCTCTGGCTCCTGCAATGTTTGCCTTCATTGCAGTATTTCCCCAGCTTCCGCTTGAATACCAAACAGTCCTTAAAGACCTTGGTAATTATCAGTGTAAACACATGCCTGGATCATTCAAAGCCTTCTTGAATGTCAAGGAGTTGAGGCAGAGGTGTCCTATCCTGACATATTATGCAATTCTTTGTCAGAAAGAGATTTCATTATTCCTATGAGAAAGGAAAAGCAGAGGGAGAGACTAGAAACACTGTTTTTCTCAGTTGTTCGCTTCCCTCTCCCTTGTGGGTGTGACCTGAAGAAAGTCTCTTTCAGGAGAATTGGCAGCCTGAAGGAGCTGATTGCTGGAAGTGGTAAAACCTGAACAACATAACTGTGCTTGTGGGGACCATCTCCGAGGCTCTCAGCCGCACCCATGTTCTTGACACAGCTCTGTCTACCTCAGAGCTGCCCCATGCTATCTGTGTGACCCGAGGTTCATGACAGAACATCTCTAAGCCTCACTTTCCATATAGGACATGCTGGGATAATGATACTGGTGCCCACCTCATGGGATTGAGTGAATAAACCACAGATCAGATGGGAAAGGAGACTGGTAGCACAACGATGAAGTGCTCAGTTGCTAAATAGAAGGTTGGCCAGTCTAACCCACTAGCTGCTCCATGGGAGAATGATGCGGCTGTCTGTTTCTATAAAGAGGACAAACGTGAAGACCCTACAAGGCAGTCCTACTGCCTCCTACAGAGTTGTTGTGAGTCAGAAGCAACTGCACAGTCATGGGTTTGGGTTGCTTGGTTTAAGATATAGAAGAAGCGGTGAACATAAAAAAAAAGTTACTGTGCTAAATGGTGGGTGATTCTAAACGACACATGCCGAACCACGATAGTCCGATGGAGCACAGTTCTGCTCTGACACGCAAGGTCATCAGAAGTTTGAGTCATTTTGAGAGCAATTGGTACTGGTAAGCTAGTAGAATGTAGTACATTTTCAGTAAATGGGAGGCATAAAGAACTCACACTAGAAAAGAAATGAAGCTTGGAAGGCTTAGCAGAATCAATCTAGATATGATTCTTGACACCAGGTACTTCATTATTTGCTGCAGAAGATATAATCTGTTACAGGGAAAGAGAAATGATTTATATACTTAAGATTGATTAATAATGTAAAGGAGGGGCTGAACCCCAGTGGCATAGTGGTTGAGTGCGGACTGCGGCCCATGGGCTTGGTGGTTCAAATCCAGCGGCAGCTCTCCAGAAGCAAGACTGAGGACAGAGATGCCCTGCCTCCCGCCCCCCGCAAATAATATAAAGGAGAAAAAAACATCTATAGAAGCAGAATAATACACAACCTAATCCATAAAATTTATTTATGAATATGTTACCTTACATGGCCAGGAAGAATTAATAGAAAGCTGACAGATGTTCAAACCTGATTCAAAGAGGGCATAGAACTAGAAATATAATTACTGATACAAGATGGATCGTGGCTGAAAGCAAGGAATACCAGAATGATGTTTACTTGTATTTTATTGATTATGCAAAGGCATTCAACTGTATGAGTCATGAGAAACTATGGATAACATTTCAAAGAATGAGAATTCCAGAACACTTCATTGCATTCATGTGGAATTGTGTATATTATCCATCAGGTGGTCGTTTAAAAAAAAGGGTAAGGTACTGAATGGTTTCAAATCAGGAAATGTGGGTGTCAATGCTCTCACCTTTCACCTTTCAATCTGTGTCCTAAGTAAATAATCCAGAAGATGCACTAAATGAAGAATGTGAAATCAGGATTGAAGGAAGACTTCTAACAACCTGCAATAGACAGATGCCACAACATGGTTTACTGAACCCATGAACACTTAAAGCAATTCATGATGAAAATCAAAGACTGTAGCCTTCAGTATGGATGATACTTCAATATAAATAAAAGAAAAATTCTAACTGGACTAATATACAACACCATAATACATGGAGAAAAGTAGGAAGTTGCTAAGGATTTCATTTTTCTTTGACCTATTACCAGCATTCATGGAAGCAGCCATATTGGGCAAATCTGCTACAAAAAAAATCTTTTTAAATGGTTAAAGAACTAAGATGCCATTTGGAAGACTAAAGTGCCAAGAACTCAAGCCATGACATTTTCACTGGTCTTATCCACATATGAAAGCTGACAGAGAATAAGGAATACTGGAGAAGAGTTGATGCAAAATTTCATGTAATAATGAAATTACCACGGACTGCCAGGAGAGCAAATATGCCTTGGAAGAAGTACAGTCAAAACGTTTCTTGCCAGCTCAGTATAATGAGTCTCCATATCTGGTGTGGAAATTTGAATAATACTGGTTTTAACTGATCTTCTTTAGAGGTGTATGGATATTATCCTCTCACTGACAACATTGTTGTTTAAGACAGACCTTGAAAAGTTCTTTTCTGACAATATGCCATTCCCTTCATGTTCAGTGAGTCAATACTCTTCTTGAAATGGCCTTTACATGCAAGCAGTATATCTCAAGGCTGTTCTTTGTCTTTTGTGGGCTTGCTTTGGTTTTCTTCAGCATCATCTTGAACTCATACATGACTAACAGAGAGTCCCTACTGCATTTGGTCTCTTTGTGCTGATTGATATTATTGGACTTCTCTCTTGTCTCTTTTAATAGATATGATCTATTTTGTGTATTCCATGTGTTGAGATCCACATGCATAGTTCTTTCTTTTGTGGTATTGATAAAAGTTATTTCTAATGAATAGGTTGTCATTCTTGCAAAACTATATCTTGAGATACCTAATTTTGTTTCTAGCCACCAAGGCTATATTTTTCAACTGTGGAGTCTTCTTTATTTTGAACTTCCACACCCCAATCTCAAATAAATATCACTGCATTCCTATTGTGTGGTTGATCAATTTCTGAAGTTGGAAAAATCTTTAATTTCTTCATCTTTGACCTTAATCATTGGTGTATAAGCTTGAATAATACTGGTATTAACTAGTCTTCTTTGTGGATTATGAATATAATCCTATCACAGCATTCTTTTTCAAAACAGATCTTGAAATTCTCTTTTAGGCAATATATCTTTATTGGCAGAGTAGATCATATCATTGTCTGATTCAAAATGGCTAATAGCTTTCCATTCAAGCTTGCAAATGCCCAGGATACCAAACTTTATGACTTTCCTTTCATTTTTGACATCTCCTACATATATATATATATATATATATATATATATATATATATATCCTCTGCACCACACATTCTGATTCTTAATGGATGGTTGAAACTGCTTCTTGACATTTTAACTTGTACCCTATCAGCAAATGAAGACCCGGAAAGCTTTACTTTATCCATCTCATTAAAATCATTTAAGTAAACTCTCCTCAATCAAATTTCATTGCTGGTGGTGGTGGTGGTTGGCTGATTAAATGAGTGACTCTTCAAAATATCCTTAGCATCTAATATAGTTTCTTACACACAGTAGGTGTTTAATAAAACCCAAGATCACAAAGAAAACTTTACAGGGCAGAGCCAGAATTACCTATGAGAGTGATTCTCAACTTTCCTAATGCCATGGCCATTTAGTACAGTTCTTCACATAGTGATGATCTCCAACCATAAAATTATTTTCATTGTTACTTCATAACTATAATTTTGCTGCTGTTATGAATCATCATGGAAATATCTGATATGCAGGATGTATTTTCATTGTTACAAATTGAACATAATTAAAGCATAGTGATTAATCATAAAACAAAATGTGATTCTATAATGTTAAATATTTATTGCTAATTACAAATAAATGAAATTTTTGTCTTGAAGCAAGGTGTAGCATACATTAACAGTCTTCATACCAGGTACTCGTATGTGGACATATCTGCATGTGGGCAGACCTGCCTGAAGGACAGAAGAGCAGTGTCTGGGTTCTTAAGACTAGGGAAAATATGTGTTTTCTGAAGGTCTTAGGCCCCTGTAAAGGTTCATTTGACCCCCCAAAGGGGTCACAACACACAGGCTGAGAACTGCTGTCCCATGGGTTGTGCAGATCATAGCCTAGAAAACTTTGTGAGACAGTTCTCCTCTGCCCTCCAGGGTTACCATAAGTAAGAATCGATGGCAATGGGTTTTATCAAGCATTTGAAAATTTAATCAGCAGTTAAATTAAACAATAAAAATTGCTGTGTAGTTGATTTCAATGTGTGATACTGAATTGTGCACCTATAAAATTTTCATTACTGTTCTTTTTGCAGAAGCAGATAGCAGGTATTTGTGTCATGATACTATGAAGGTTTGAATTGCCATAACTTTAAGTCAGAATTTGAATGCAGGAGACCTGGTAGTGTAGTGGACCGTGCATTGGGTCACTAACTGCAAAGGCCATGGTTCAAATCTGCTTGTAGTTCCTTGGGAGAAAGATTAGTCTGTTCCTGTAAACACCTGTTAAAGTCGTGGAAATATAAAGGGCACATCTACTCTATCCTATAGGGTTGCTGTCAATCAGAATCAACTTGATGACAGTGAATTTTGGTTTGACTTAAGTCCAAACCATTTGAGCCTCTCAGGACCATTATCAACAATTATAAGATGCCTGATTAGCTAGTAGGCTGACATATTTAGTAAATAGTTACTAAGTGCTCAATAATAATAATTAACACTTATGAATCTCTTGAGTTAAAATCAACTCACCAGCAGTTGTTTGGTTCTCCATGGATCATGCCCTGGCATGTATAAGACATTTTCATTTAATCCTCCGGTTGGCACTGTGAGGTAGATATTATGAACATTGATCATTTACCTTTGAAAACATGATAGCTTAGGTTAATTGGCCTGTGTTAGGTCATTTAGAATCAGGTTTGAGCCTCAGATGGTCTCACATTATGTTTTATGTTTTTAAAATCACTGCTATGTATTGGGAGTTCCACAATAAAAGAGAATAGAAAGAGAGAGTCTCATGGAGCTCTCTGACTAGACATCACAATCAGAGAAAGCTGGAATTGAGCTTGGTGGAGTTGACTGATTGAAGGGAATGGGTGTCTAATAGAAAAAACGGTGGAGCCTAAGTGTTCTCACTGACCTGTTTGCCACTTCTCTGTCCTGCTCCCCCAACCTCCAGGCTTGTCCGTCCTCCAGAAAGTGCTTGACACAGCTGCTGAGAAGAACTGGCAGGTGACAGCTGTCAACATTTTGACAACCACAGAAGAAGGCTACCGGATGCTTTTTCAGGACCTAGAGAAGAAAAAGGAGAGACTGGTGGTAGTGGACTGTGAATCAGAGCGCCTCAATGCCATCCTGGGCCAGGTAGTGAAGGCATCAAAAGCATGGGGTGGGTAGTGAGACCCAAAAGAGCAGAAACAGGAAGAGGAAGAGGAGCATTCAGTTGTTATTGTTTGGTTCATCCAATCGGGTTTTTTCCCCCACTATCCTGGTCACCAAAGTGCATTGAGCACCTACTAGACACCATTCCAGGCAATGGGGACCAAGTAGAGAATAAGGGGAAATGATGTTTGTGACTTCACAAGGTTTATGTAGATAACGATAGCAAATTGTATGATGACATAAATGTGCTACAAACATGCAGGATACTATGAGAGTACCTATGAATGGAGTGAAGATAAAGCCAGTGTGGGACATGGAAACAAGATCAAATGAACGCCAGGAAACAGCAATGTCAATATGGGTGTGGCCAAATTATTTATCTGTGTTTTTCGGTTATTCTGTCATTAAAATGGGGTCTAATAATTTGTTGATTACATCCCAAGGTCTGATAGTAATGGCAAGATAGTCCAGTGGATTGTAGAGTAGTCATTATAGCTGTTTTTATCATCATAATCAATATTAATGATAACACCTATAATTTCCTAAGAGCCCATGCTATTGCATATATATTACATATATGCAAGATATCATTGTACAGTAGATACTGCTATTAACCTCAATTTATAGACAAGACAAGACATGTGAAGTTCTGAAAAGTATGAGATTTCTCCCAAGCCTAAGAAGATACAAATGCAAATCAAGGTGTTTTGCTTCTGGAGTTAGTGGGCAGCAAGGGTAGGAGGAAATCTGATAAAAGCCAGTGTACATTTGTTTATTGAAGGCTGGCTGTGTGTCAGGCATTATTCGAGATCCTGCAGATAGAGTTTGGGTAAAATAGACATCATTCTGCCCTTTCACCGTGTATGAAGGAGACAGACAAAGATTCATGGAATAATAAAGTAAATAAAAGCAAATTTACAGTTACGTTTAGCATTCTGAGAGGACTCTTGATCAAATAGTGGTTATACTTTGGGCTGCTAATCATAAGAAAAGAAGTTCAAAACCATCTGTAGAAGAAAGAATGGATTTTCTTCTCTAGTAAAAAGCTAGTCTCAGAAGTTCATAATAGCGGCTCCACTCTGTCTTATAGGGTGGCTATGGGTCAGCATTAATTCTATGACAATGAGCTGTTGGTTTTCTTGAGAGTTTTAGTACTCCAAAGACTATATCTGTGGACAATGGCAGCAAGATTCCTACTACAATAGTTTTCTATATCTGGAAAATGGTGATATTGATAGCATCCTCTTCATTGGGCTTTTCTGAGCATTTGATGAACTAATAAACGTAAAGCTCTGAAATCAGTACTGGAGATATAGAAAAGTAGGAAGGAGCGAAGTAGAATTTTATCATGTTGGGTGATCAAGAAAGACTTCCCTGGTGAAGTGATCAGTGTGTCGAGGTCTAGAGAGGCTGCAGTGAAATATTAAACAGATGAAAGACGTGAAGATGAAGACCAATTGGCACCAGGGAGATGAGAGCTTGAGTGTTAAAGACATGTTATAATTTCTAATTATTTTGTATTTGGGAAAAAGCAAAATCTGAATTTTATCCCAATTGTTTTATTACAACTTGAAGATTATAAAGGTTAAAAGGATAAAGGAAAAGTTATATTATTTGATGATGATTCAAACATTATTTCTGGTTTTTCTTTGCACATCTTCAAATTGGTTCAAATAGTTTCACTGTAGCCAGTGGAGTATACACTTGCATAACTACCTGGGATTTTGACTCAAATTGAAAACAAGCAGCGGCACCCTGCCCCCCAATCAAAGGGGATGGCCAACACATTCAAAGGGTGCAGTTGGCCATGAGTTTTCAGTAGGCGTGTTAGTCTGGGTAGACTAGAGAAACATACCCATAGACACTCATATGTGCATATGAAATAAATTTATATACAAGAGCAATGAAATATTGAGGAAACATCCCAGCCGAGTCCAGTCCAAGGTGATAAGTCCAATATTAGCCCATATGTCCAAAACCAATCTTTAAGTTCTCTTCAGACTCACGAAGCACATGCACTGATACCAGGACAATCAAAGACCAGTGGGTGCAGAGTCTTGTGTTTCCAGTGGCAGTAAAAGCATCTCAGCACTGGCAGGTGTTTCCCCATGGCTCCTCTAGTTTCCAGGGCTCAGGATCTACCAGCATGCTGTCACGTGTCTTGTCAGCTGCAACGTATTCCAGGGAGTCAGTCTTGGGTCTTGTCAGTAGAGTGACTCCAAGCCAGTGGAATGTATACTGAGGGGGGAAATATGGCCAGATTTCCCAGAATTCTCAGTAGAAAGCCATGCCCACACAGAGGTCTCAATCTCCAGATTGACAGGCTAGTTTCCATCCCTACACTCTTAATCCTTAAATTGACACCAGATTAGGTGACTGCCACAGTGGCTCACTATGTTTTCTACTACTTGTATCAAAATCCTACTCCCGAGATATTCAGTTGGTATGCAGTCTGTGTGGCTGAACTGTCTGGAACTATGTCAAAACCCTGCTTCTTTGTAGTTGTGGTTGGAGAAGAATCTTAACCCCATATGAAGAGGGTGGTTGCAAACCTCCTAGAGCTAAAGAGGTTTCTCTTTATTCTGGAAGGGGTTTGGGTTTACATGTTTATGTTACTGATTTAATTCAGCCTTGTTGTTAGGTGTTGTCAATTCAGAGCTGACTCCTTATGACCATGTGTACAACAGAAGGTAATATTACCTTGTCCTGAGCAATCTTCAGCTATTCCAATGTTTGAGTCCACTTTTGCAACCACTGTATCAATGCTTCTCATTAATACTCTGTTTTTCCCTGACCCTCTATCACCAAAATGATGCCCATATCCAGGAACTTATCCCTTCTGATAGCATGTTGCAAGCATTTGAGACAGTCTCACCAGGCTTACTACTAAGGTGCATTCTGGCTGCACTTCTCCCAGAATAGATTTGTTCGTTTTCCTGCAAGTCCATGATATAGGCAATATTCTTTACTGTGACTATCATTCAAAGACATCCATTCTACTCCGGTTTTCCTTATTCATAGTCCAGTTTCCATGTGTATACAAGGCTATTGAAAATATCATTGGCTGGATCAGGTGCGCCTTAATCTACAGAGTGATAGCTTGACTTTTTAACACCTGAAAGAAGTCTTTTAAGGATCTATCCTTTAATGTGGGCCCCCATGGCTGCTATGTCTTACTCAGACACAGTCAAAGGGACACACATCTCTGGTTCCTTATTTGCTATTATTCATGTTGTCCCCTCTCTGTTTTCTAAAGTGTAAAATGCTCAATTTCAAACAGGGCTTCTTCAAGGAGCTCATGAGCATAAAGCGGGATTTTCACTTGGTGACGCAAAATGTTTTCCTTTTAGCACTCTATAATTTAATTTTGTATTTTTACAAAATGGTGCACATGAACTGGTTTTCAAAACACTAAGTCAAAAGTTTCTGTTATTTAAAAAATAATAATTGCATTGCACTCTATAATTTATAAATTGTTGTCACTTTAGATAAAGAGTCTTGTCTTCAGCTCTGGACTCTGTCTCCCACTGATCCAATCTTTGGCAAATCCAGTTAGCCCACTAACCTGGTTGAAGAATCCAAAGAGGCAGCAGGCACCTCTTTTTCGACTATTCCATTGAGCATTCCCATCTTTCTGAGAATCCAGTTGATGGGACATTTCATGAGCAGACACTGTAAACTCATCAGTTTTAGCCAGATGTCTTTAAGTCTTCTCTGATTCTCAAAATTAAAGTCTATGCTCACTAAAGAACCAGACCTTTTGCAAATCACTAGTCCTTCTAAAGCACTTGTGTGTATTCAGATATACTAACTAGGAAGTATATTTTGCAATCACTTATGTACAATGCTATATAATTAAAGACAGTAATTCTATGTACTTGACAACATTACAGAGCTTGTTAATGGACTTCAAGATCCCTGGGGCCCCCACAGGAAATTCAAGCAGCTGCTCAGCATTCACTCAGAGGTTTTAGCAACTCAACAGGATGGAGATTTTGAAAGCCAGGAATCCTTCAAGATGTTAACCATATGTGTCCTATTATGCAAAGTGCAACTTAGGCCAGCAAGAATTGTTTTCATGGAAGTAGAGGCTCTCTGGATCAGAGGAATTGAATTCCAGATTTTTAGATAGATGCAGAGAATAATAGGTAAAAGCCAATAATGGATTCTGGAGCCTCTTCATCATGGGTTTAAGTTCTGGCTCTATTATCTATTAGATTTATTATGTTGGGCCAAGTTTTACCATTTTATGTGGTTAGTGACTCAAAACTTCAGGTAAAACTGCGGTCTGCCTACTCGATCAGGAGGTACAGATGCAGAAATATTGCAGGGGGTCACTATGAGTCAGGGTCAACTTGGTGGCACTGTGTGTTATAGGGATTAAGTTCCGGAACAGTAAATGACAGTAAGAATAATATCTATTTATTGAAAATTTAAAAAATTGATGCTCTTAGAACAAAGCATTCCCATCAGTACATGACCAATGGAAGTGTTTACCGAATTTTGCTATTCTTGGTACCGATTCAGATTGGCTGCTTGAATCACTTTTCTATTTGGGGATCCGTGTACTCACCTGTAAAATAGAAATAAAGACTGCTGATCTACCAGATTTGTACAATGAACAGGCGAAGTGAGAGATGTGCTGAACCATAACGAAGCATTCTTCATACGCTGATCCCTTGTTTACGTTGCTCTTTAAGAAGATAGCAGTTCTTGCAGTGGAGTAGGTCCTATGACAAGTCTTATGTTCAAGGGCTCTTCCAAAGTTCATGGGAAAAGTCCCATGATGTTTTAATTTCATTCTTCTACAAATTCTTTGAAGCTCCATCAGGTAACCCCACTTAGTCCTCACTAAATGTATATAATAGCTTTTGCCTATTATTTCCCTGTTACAGATAAAGAAACGAAGGGTTGTTTCTCCACATTCTCCCAGCCTAGCAGATAAAAAAAGTCAAATCCAACTTGATCTGACAGCTCGCCTCCTGAACCTTGAGGAGGATCCCCAGGGGCCAGTGTGCTAAGTGCTCCTTGCTAGCCAAAAGGGCAGAGTTCAAATGCAGCAGCTACTACACTGGAGAAAGACGTAGCAATGTGCTTCCACCAGGACTGACAGCCTTGAAAACACTATGCGTTGTTTTACACTAAGTTTCTATGAGAAGAAATCACCTCTATGGCAATGAATGGATACTGTATTAGAATCATAGACATAACTGAGAAAATAAATTTCTGGTTGATAAAGCCACCCACTTGTGGTATTTCTGTTTTAGCAGCAGAAAAAAAAAAGCAGTCCTTTTTCATTGAGTATTTGTTGCATGGATTGATTAATCATAGAAGGTTTTTGTGTGTGTGTTTTGTTTTATTTGGGGGGGGCATCACTGCCCTCTGGTGGTGGGAATTGGATGCCCAGCCTTTGCTCCTATGGAGCCGCTGCTGGAATTGAACGTCCGTCCCAGTGGGCCGCAGTCCCACACACAACCACTACACCACCAGGGCTCAGCCCCATAGAAAGTTTTATAGAGAAATTGTTTTTACATAGAGTCCTACACTAAAGGATATGATAAAAGAGTATGGGAGAGAATAGTCCTGAAACAAAGATCATACACAAAGGCAATCATAAGGAAATGTTCTTTCTGGGGGTGGGAGCAATGAGGTGAGAGACTGTCTGCAGCATCCTGCATTCCCTTTATAACATCATCCTTATTTTAACTTTCTGTGTATTTGTCTCAATAGCTCTGTCTCCTCATTCTAGACTGTAAGCCTCAGGAAGGCAAGAATCATCCTAGTCTCATTTTTACTATGTCTCCAATATAGTGCTTGGCACATACCAAAAATTCAAATGGAACTCAAGGTCATCAAATATATTCTGCTTCATAGCAGCCTAGAAGACAGAGCAGAAGTACCTCTATGGGTTTCTAAGCATGTATTTTTTTATGGGAACAGAAAGATATTCTTCCAAGAAGTGACTGATATCTTGTTTAGCAGTCTAATGTATAACCCACTAGACCAGTAAACAATAAATATTTGTAAAAGGAAGGTAGGAAATAAGAGAAGGTAGGTCAATGTGCAGGTAGGGGAGTAGGTCGGTAAAAGGTTGGTATTACACTGAATCATATGAAACAGATGACTTTTATGGGTTAACTATCCTGATCCAACCTGTAATATTGTCTTGCAGGGACTATATTTTTTCAGCTCTTGAGTATAGTGGGATTTGAAATATCTTTATTATTGTTTCATGTTTATTAGAAGCTGACTGGGTTTTTGATAAAGTTTGAAAGGGCAGCAAACCATTTGACAAGGAGATGAACAAGTAATGAAGAATTATTAATAAAACTATCATCCCAATAGTATTTGAGCTCTGTGGTCTGGAACTCCACCAACTATCCACCGTTTCAGACCATTCAGTGTTTGTGCTTGCATTTAATTATTGCTCGCATTAAAAAAGTATGTGAGCTGCTACACACATACTTCCAATTAAATAGATGTCTAAATGTGGACTTTAATAACCTTGAAATTTTATTCAGTTAGAGGAGATGCTCAAATGCTTCACATATATGTACGTGTGTGTGTGTATATATATATATACATATATATATATTCCTTGCAATAGTGCAGGGCAAGAGGCACTGAATGAAGTACATTGATTCCAATTTAATGATGAAAAATGAGTGAAATAATCGAGTTATTTGCAGACTGAGCAAAGACTAAGTTCTCAGGTAAGAATAAGCCTGTGGTCTCAGTTGTCTCTTGTTAGACAGTGTCTGGGCAGTTGATTTTCTGGTTGATATTTTTCCTATTATCCAAATCTGGAGACACCATGCACTCAGAATGGAGGGTTATTTGGGGATCCTAGGGTTCAACAAGCATCAGGTTGGAAGACTGAAAGCAGTCAGGTTCCCCAATGGTGCTGAACAAGTTGTTTGCCCTCTTGGGCATCTGTATAGTGATTAGTTGAATCTGATGATCTTGACCTTCCCTTCCAGCCTCTGGGTTAAACAATGCACTTACGCCTACCTGACTTAGGGAGAAACGTACAAAACTGCATCTGATCATGAAGCTGCATCTGAGCAGTATTCACACAAAGGTCAAGAACTAGGCTTTCAATTCTCCATCTACTGAACCACCTATCTACCACCTGCCCAGCAAAGTGGCTAGTGTTGTCATGACAATGAAAGGGATTATAATGCTGTAAAAGATCCTCACTAAGGGAAGAATCTTCATTCTAGGGAAGGCTTTATAGAGAAAGGAGTGTACTAAGGTGGGCATTTAACCTTTGGGTCCTTGGGGCTATGATAAGATCGCTCTACCTCTGGAAACAGACAAGGCTGATTCCAATTTTGGCACCTGCCACTTAATAGCTGGGAGATCTTAGGGAGCCTCTATTCTCATTCTAGAAAGTGCTTTCTTCCACTATAAAGTGGGATATTGTAGGATGAGCACTTAGAGCAGAGCTCGCAATTAATGTTAACTGCTATTGTCAGTGCTGTTGTTACTGTTAACAAATCCCTTCCCTTTGTATTTTGTAGATTATAAAGCTAGAGAAGAATGGCATTGGCTACCACTACATCCTTGCAAATCTGGTGAGTAGAGTGCTTCAAGCTCTCAGCTCAGGGTTCTTGCATGTGAGCCTCTAATTTGCTTCCATATTCAACGACTGGTGTGTATGCCATGATGCAAAGAACCGTATTGCCTTCAGCCTTGGAGAAAGTTCTTCCCAATCCTCCATCTCCACTTGTCAAATGATGGCACAGAATTAGTGTGACCCGAGGATTCAGTATGCCTGTAGGCTGGGCTTCCTCAGTCATAATTTCAGTAACTTGGTAACATGGTCAAAATCAGAACATTTTTGAATGCATAAGAGATGCTCAGATCACACTGATTTTGAGCGTCTACTTTGACATAATGATAGTTTGTGATTGCTGCTGCTGTGGCTAGTTGGCACAGTGGATATGGACTCATGGTGGAGTACAAGTCTCTTCCACAATGTTTCAAAGACTGAGCTTTTGAAAAAACATTCCCAAGCCTGTCTTCTAAGGTGCCTCTAAATGGGTTTAAAATGCCAATATTTGAGAGAATAGCTGAGGATTTACTGTACAATTTTTGCCACCTATCCTATTCTTTTTTATCATTTTATTGGTGTCTCTTACAGCTCTAAAAGCATTCCATATGTCATTTGTATCAAGCATATTTGTACATAGGTTGCCATCATTATTTTCAAAACATTTTCAACTTGAGCCCTTAGTATAAGCTCCTATTTTCCCCCTCCCTTACCCACCCTCCACCCTTGTTATTAATTTGTTATTTATTATTATTTATTTCATATCTTACACTGTCCATTTTTTCCCTTCACCCACATTCCTGTTACTCTTCCCCTTCTAGGGAGGCTATATATCCAACTTTGTGATTTCTCCCCTTCCCCCTCTCCAACCATCCCCCATCTTCATGATACTACTATTCTCACCACTGTTCCTGAGAGATTATCTGCCCTGAATTCCATGTGTCAAGAACTCTAATCTGTACTAATGTGTGCCCTCCAGAATAGCCAGATTTGTAAGGTAGAACCGGGTCATTGAAGTGGGTGCTAGGAAACATTCAGGAATGAAAATGATGTGTGATTCCTTGGTTGCTGCACCATGGTTGAATCATCCCATCCTTATAACCCTTATGTTAGGGAATATCCAAATGTCTACATTTGGACTTTGGGTCTCCACTTCAAAGCCCATGATTCATACCATATAGTTGTTTATTTTGGATGCTTTGATACCTGTCACCCGATCCTGTTGACCCGTCATAGTCACACAGGCTGGTGTGCTTCTTCCATGTGGGCTTTGTTGCTTCCCTGCTAGGTGGCTGCCTGCTCAAGTTCAAGTCTCTACGGCCCCAGACACTATGTCTTTGGACAGCCAGACACCGTCCACTCTCTTCTCTTTTGCTTATACACTCACTTTGTCTTCGGTCCTCTGATCAGGTTAAGAAGGGGAGTACCACAGAGTGCCAGGTTATCAGAGCAAAGTGTTCTTGCATTAAGGGAAGCTTTACATAGAGGCCCAAAGTCCATCTGCTATATGAATAGTTGCCATATAAATATATGTACATTGGCCTCTATCTTTTATAATAAATTAATATATTTACATACACACATGCATATAGCTAGACCTCTATAAATAGCTTTTGCCTCCTATTTCTTTCTTCTCTTTCTTTTCGCCTTCCTCCCGTCTCACTATCACGCAGCTTTCAGTGATTCCTCGCAGATACATTGCACTTGATTAAACTTCACCAGGCATTAGCCATGCCCTCCTCACTTTGTTGTTCACTTAGCTCTACATTTGTTGACTACCCACTTACCCTCCAAACCTCCTTCTCTCCCATGTACCCCCAGAACCTCCGGCCCCTTTGTTTTCTCCTCAGGATTGTTCATCTTGCCTATCTTATATACACAAGCACAGACCTGCCTGCCCTATTCTTGACCATTCATATCAATGGAAGTATACAATGCATAGCCCTTTGTGACTAACTTCTCACACGCAATGCAGTGCTTTCCAGAATCATCTCTGTTGTAGTATGTATCAGTAGTACACTCTTTTTTTTTTGGCATCACTGCCCTCTGGTGGTGGAAGTAGGAGGTCCAGCCTTTGCTCCTGTGGAGCCGCTGCTGGAATTGAACCTCCATCCCAGTGGGCCGCAGTCCCGTGCACAACTACTACACCACCGAGGCTCAGCCCAACTTCACTCTTTTTTTATTGCCAAATAATACTCCACTGTTGGATACACTTCCTTCTGTTTAACCATGCATGAGTTGATGGACATTCTAATTGTTTCCACTTTGTGATGGCAATCAATAATGTTGCTATGAGTGTGTGAAAGTCAAAAGAAGAAGATATAAATAGAGGATTAAATCTTTGCCAAACCTTAAGCTCTGTCCTTGTTTTTCTGGTCTGGTGTCCAGTGCTAGGCAGAGTCTAATTTTACCCTCCTTTCCTCTTGGTTAAATTTCTTTCCCTTGGTTACCCTAGTATGTCAAGGTTAAGACTGGTATGAAAGCATAGCAACTGTGGTACATTAATTTTGACAGAGAGTCCCTGGGTGGTGAAAATCATCAATCAACTCAGCCACTAAATAAAAAGCTTGTGGTTCAAGTTCACCCAGAGGCTCCTTGGGAAAAACAAACAAACAAAAAATTTGGTGGTGATCTACTTCAAAAAAATTGATAGAAAACCCTAAGAAATCTCCCCCCCCCCCAAAATAAAAAAAAAAAGAAAACCCTATGAAGCACAGTTCTACTTTTATATACACGGTGGGGTAAAGGAATGGAGATTCCAAAATGTCATGAAAAAACATCTATTATCTTTAATTCTCTTTTCCCAGGAATGCAGTGAGTCTGTGATAGAACCATACGGCAGTATCCAATGTATTTCCCACTATTGTAGGATATCTCTTGACACAGACCTTGTGGATGTCCTGCTGCTAAAGAATGTATACACCCAGGGAGAGGACATGTATAATTACCTCTTGGGGGAGCATAGAAATTACATATCAGTATCCTCAAAGCCATTGAATGACCTCAGGTAATTACATTGCCCATCCTCATCTGTTGCCCAGTGACCTCTCAGTCACAGCATCACTAAGTCAGCCCCTTGGGTGTCTGTCTCCTTCTAATCTGCATTTTTCTTCTTCTGACTTAATGAGCTCTCAAACTCTTACAACTGCCAGCTAATAAGATGCAAATTGCATATACCATCCAAATACAAAAGACTTGCATGTTCCAATAGATTAGTTGATAATTAGGCTTCAAATTACTAATTAATTCAAGTTTGAAACATAGTTGGGTGTGTGGTGTGTATTTTTCTTCCCCCTTCAGAGGAATAACGCAATTTATAAGATGATAATTTTTTAGAAAGTCCGCCTCATAATTAGCCTGCTGCTGCATGGGATTGACCCTTCTTTCAGAGTGTTTGTGATGAGGGTGTAATTATAGAGTTAGACACCATGGAAGCCTCGGAAAGGTCTCAGCACAGTACAGGCTGCACTTTTATTTTGCAGTTCTTTCCATCCCTGGCATCTCTGCCAGAATGCACGGGCTTCAGAGTTGTCAGCAGCCTGACCTCACAGGATTGCTTTAGAGGCTGTTGGGAAAAGAAAGAAGGAGAGGACTGGACAGATCATGGAAACAAAAGCACAGAATTTTGAAAAGAATGTTTAAAAGAAAACAAGAAAAAAAAAACTTGCTTTCGTCCAGACATGATTTTGTGCTCTTGGGTAGCTTGAGAATTCTTTGGCTTTCAGTTTCCTTATCCAGCAAGTAGAAGTGGCAATTCCTGCTGTATCTACTCATAGTATCATTGATGGAGATCCAAGATGTCGACCAACAGCAGCATGCTTCTTGTTGTTGTTGCTGTTGCTGTTGTTGTTAGGTGCATATCAAGTTAGCTTGGACCCATGGTGGCCCTGTGCCCAACAGAATCAAACACTGCACACTCCTGCATCATTCCCCCGATGGTTCCTGTGCCTGAGTTAGTTCACTGATGCAGCCCCTGTGTCTGCCCATCTCACTGAGGGCCTTCCTCTCTTGCACTGCCCCTCCACTTGACCAACTGTGATGTTCTCCTTCAGGGCCTGTCTTTCCTGAAAATATGACCCAAATATGTAACATGAAGTTTTGCTATTTTTGCCTTTAAGGAGAACTCTGGCCTTAGTTTTTCCAAGACTGATTGATTTGTACTTTTAGCAGTGTGTAGTACTTTCAATATTCTTCACCAGCAGCACAATTTAAATGTATCGATTTGTCTACGGTCTTCCTTATTGAAATTCCAGCTTTCACATGCCTAGAACCCTTAGAGAAATAAAAAATGCTCTGCTTGGGTGTGCAACTCTTACTTCATATACTAAATCCACATGTTTATCTAAAGTCACATATTGTGTATGTGTATATGTATGTATGTATGTATGTGAACACACACATATGTATATATAGGTATAGTGACATAAAGATATGATTCTCTGTCTTATATGTATTTGAGATGTACATATGAGAGAATAGGTATGTTCTTCTATTTTTTATAGTATTGGTAGATTCACAGAATTTCCTGAGTGATACAAATGGTTAAGCACTTGATTACTAACCATAAGATTGGTGAGTCAAACCCAGCAGAGGTATCAGAGAAGAAAAACCTGGTGATCTGATTCTGAAAGTGCACACACACAATCTTGACAGACTTATAGAGTAGTTTTACACCGAAACTGCTGCCATGGGGCAGCCATGATTCAACTGCTCAGAGATTGTGCTCAAAGCAGCCATCTACAATCCAGAGCCTCCAATGTTAAAGCCAACAAATCTGTGTTTATGTTTCAATTATCTCCTAATCTTTAGCATTAATCATCTGGTTATTTGCTTTGTGGCTTGAGATTTATGTTTGTAACTACAGTGGCTAAAAATGTGTTTAATGTTAGTGCACTTGGCAAATCCTAGATCCAACTAGTCAACTAGAGGTTGGCGGAGACCCTAGCACTATAACTCGCAGTCACTTTTCAGTTCTGGAAATGAACTCATCCCAAGTGGATCAATTTTCAACCCCAAACTTGGTTTTTAAGGAGATCAGTAACACTAGTGGGTGGCACACCTTCAAATAATCAACCTCTGAGACCAAAATGGAAACATTTATTGATGATGCAAGGTCAGATGAATCAGAGAAGGGGGAGGGATAAAACCAGAAACATCGGAGGGGATGATGGGATGCAGTGTTGTGTTGTAGGCATTGCAAACCATGACGTGAAAAAAAGGTATATGAATTATTGAATACCAACTTAGCCTGTAACTCTTCACCAAATTCAAATACAAAAGTTAAACACACATAACCTGTAGACTCCTATAATGTGTCTTCAGAACCACTTTGGAAAGAGAGCATTAACAATTGAACACTTATTGCCATTGGGGTTGCAAACACAAATACCCAAATCAGGAAGCAAATAAAATATCATTGAAACAAAAGCACAGCATTTTAGACCTCTGAGAATTCAAACAAGGCCCTGTAGGCCTAGGTTGAAAATGCTAAAATGTTTACTCTTCAGTGTGGGCCACATGGAACCTCCTGGGAAATAATCACAGCAGCGCCTCTCAATTACACTCCAACAGCAGCATATTTTCAGAATGCTTAGGAGGAAACCCATAAATTCATCATCCCCATTATACAGATGTGAACTCTGAGGCTCACAGATGTTAACGACTAAACCATAAATGAAGATAAACATAGAATTCGGTTTTGAGAAACCTGAGGACAGCCAAGCAATGTGGATGTCAGAATAGGAGGACCAGATTAATTTATGCCAAGCTTCATAAATCCCCAGACAGGAATTCCTTCAACCCTTAATAGATAATCCCAACAGTAACAATGACAGTGTCTGCAATTGATTGAATGGCTGCTATTTTTCAACATCAATGAAAGTTGCTATCAAGATAAACAGCATTCCCATTTTTCCCAAAACACTTAGTTTTATGGAAAACCATAAAATATAGACTCCAGATTCTCTACTTAAGGTAAAATTAGTAGCATCTTCCAGTTGATGAAACTGAGGTTCAAAAAAGTTGTGACCTTTCTAAGGTGAGAAAGTTTACCAAGTGATGGAGTACAGGTGCCTCTCCAAGTCTATAGATCTCTAAAGTCCAAGTTTTCATAACTGTGCCATAGCATCTGCTGAGCATGGAGGTGATGGGGGTGGGGGGAGAGGGAAGAGACTATTTACAAAATGGCTTAAGTGTAAGTCTTATCTACCATGTCAGTCATAACTTGTATTTTCAACTCAGGCTCTCAAATTCCTTTGGACTTCTTTGTTAGCCATCAATGGGATTTAATTATTACCATTAATCCTAGTATTTAAGGAAACTGAGAAAGGATAACTATAGCATTAGGGCATCCTATAAGAAAAAAAAAGGTGTTTGTAGCTTCTTCTTGCAATGTCTTATTTTTGTGTGCATATTATTATCTCTATCTAGATAAGGTCTAGATAGAGGTCTATCTAGATAAGATAGGCTGAATGAACAATCTGGCAGAGAAAACAATGGGACTGATGGTTTCAGAGGGACATGGGAGACAGGGAGGTGAGGAAAAAGAGGTGAGGTTGACCAATCCAGGGACAAGGGAACAACAAGTGATCCAAAATCGGTAGCAAAGAGGGTGTGAAAGGCCTGGTAGGGACTGAACAAGAGTAATGTAACAGAGAGAAATTACTGAAACCTAAAAGAAGAGAAGAGGAAAGTAAAAGGAAACAGAAACAGGCGGCAAAGGGCATTTATAGAGGTCTAAATACAGGCATGTACATAGGTAAATATATTTCTATATAAAGATGGGGAATTACATCTGCATGCATATACTTATAGGGTTAGTATTAAGGCAACAGATGGACATTGGGCCACCACTCAAGTACTTCCTCAATGAAAGAACACTTTGTTCTATTAAATTGGCATTCCATGATGCTCACCTTCCCAACACAAATGCTGAAGACAAATGTGTGTATAAGCAAAAGTGGTGAAGAAAACTGATGGTGACCAGCTATCAAAGAGATAAAATCTGGGGACTTAAAGGTAGGCAAGCAGCCATCTAGCTCAGAAGCATCAAAGCTCACAAAGAAGAAGCACACCAGCCTGTGACCATGAAGGGTAAAAGAAACTAGTTATCAGGCATCAAAGAACAAAAAATCATATCCTGTGCCCACCTTCCTGATATGATTACTGAACCCAAATGTGTGTATAAGCAAATATGGTGAAGAAAGCTGATGGTGTCCAGCTATCAAAAGGTGTAGCATCTGGGGACCTAAAGGCTTAAAGGTAAACAAACAGACATCTAGCTCCAAAACAACCAAGTCCACATGAAAAAAACACACCAGCCTTTGTGATCATGAGGTGTCAAAGAGACCAGGTATCAGGTATCAAAGAACTGGAATAAGAGGGATTACAGATTGGGAACCCAAAGCTTATCTGTAGATAACAGGACATCCCCTTACAGAAGGGTTGCAGGGAGATGTGTCAGTCAGGGTGACCTGTAGCAATGAAGAAATGTACAAATTTCATCTAGTTCTTCAATACTTCTCTTCCCCCCCCCCACCCCCAACTATCATGATCCCAATTCTACCTTACAAATCCAGCTAGATCAGAGGATGTATACTGGTACAGATAGGAATCAGAAGCACAGAATCCAGAACAAATGATCCTTCTAGGACCAGTGGTAAGAGTAGCAATAACAGGAGTGTTGGGGGAAGGTAGTATAGAAAGGGGGAACTGATTATAACCTCCTCCCTGGTGTACAGCCAACAGGTAGTGGATGAAGGGAGACATCAGAGAATGTAAAATATGAAAAAATAATCATGATTGATAAATTATCAAGGGTTCATGAGGAGAGGGGTTCAGGGAGGGAGGGGGAAAATGAGGATCTAATACCAAGGGCTTATATAGAAACCAAATGTTTTGAAAATGATAATAGCAATGAATGTACAAACATACATGGCATACAATGGATGGTTGTATCGATTGTGATTAGAGTTGTATGAGCCCCCAATAAAGTGATTTTAAAAAGAAAAAAAGAAAAAGATTGGAGGCCAGGTCTGACTTCCTCTGACATCCTTATTGTCATGAGGGTGAGGTCAGTCATGCCTCTGCTCTCCATCCAGATTCTCATAGCAACCATTCCTCCTGGCACTCCACTTCTTTGCTGGATTCAATAATTTGTTGCCATGGATACAGAGGACTCCCAAACAACACACACACACACACACACACACACACACACACGATTGCAGGGGCTTAATAAGGAAGTTATCCGGTTACCACAAGTCAGGAGAAGTAAACTGTAAGGATATGACAGTGCCCTCTCCCCCATTTGTAGCCACATTTCTCTGTTTCCAGTCCTCAGGCTCTCATTCAAGTGGTACTTTCACCTCTGTTTTCATGGGCCAGGGAGCCACCCCGCTCAGTCTCTCATTCTAACACCTCAGCATTTTTCTGTTCTGCCTTATAGTCTCCTTGCCTCCACCTTGTCTCAGTCTAAGTCCTGTGGGACAGATCCCATGGCCTCCACACCACAGCTTCTGATGCCTCAAATCTCAGCCTCCATCACTTCCAACACAGACGTTGAACAAGCTCCCCTGGTAGCACTTCCTCTAATGGTCCTACCTTAACTCTGTCCATTGTCATAGGAGGGAACTCATTCCAAAATCAGATTTTAACCAGATGCTTAGAGGCTCAACTATATCATGCATCACATAAGGGACTGTGGCTAGAAGGACTGTATTAATTGCCAACTTCTCATCTTCATTCAAATGAGTGTATTTAGAACAAGTTTGTCAGCCATTTCTGCCTTGTGGTTGAAGATGATCTCCTTAGAAATGAGCCACAGACTTTGTAGTAAGTCAAGCCCCCGCTCTGTGTTGCCACCCTCTGCCAGCTCCACCCTGAGAAGAAACTGTTCTTCTGTCTCCTGATCCCCTATGGTGCAAAATCTGTCTGCTCCTTCTGGAAGGCCAAGCTTTACCCACTGTCTTCCCAGTGCCTCTCTGCCCACTCACTCAGGGCCGCACATATCCCTGTTTGATTTCTGTTACTGGTGGGGGGAGGGGACCCTGTAGGTGGGGAGGGTGGTTCTAGGACCAGACAGATTCAGGTTAGAATTCTGGCTCTGTGCTTACCAGCTGGATGACACTCATCAAGTCACCTGCCTTCTCTGAGAGCAATATGTGCTTGGCTCCTTTTAGTGTCTCCCCTCCCAATGTCTCCCCTCTCAGTGAATGTATGAGGGTGGGAGGGAGGGAGACAAAGCAGGGAGGGAGGAGAGAGAGAGAGAGAGAGAGAGAGAGAGAGAGAGAGAGAGAGAGAGGCTCAGAACTTCTTCTCCCTCCTCCCTTGGAGGAGACTTTTCTCCCTGATGGGTGTTACCTTTACCTCCCACAAGCCTCTGTTTCCCCCTCAACTTGCTCCTCATTCTTCTTAGCAGTTGGTATATCCGGACCCCCTCCTGAAAGAAAAATGCATAAAGGCAAATCCAAGACCTCAAAGTACTGCACCCCATCAGACAAGGCAGGGCCTGGTACTCTTTTATACCCTTCCCATCTTGCCCTGATGCACCTCCTGAGGCTCTTGCAAGTGGGATTACGGCTTCCTCTTCTGAGTCTGAAAACAGAGGGTCAAGGTGGTTTCTTTTTTAACTTTTTTAAGTTGTTAAAATAACGTTTGGGAGATCATTTGGTAGAGCTAGAATTTGAGCTCTACCTTCTCTGTTGGTAATGAGTAGACTTTTTCACTATTCAACTCAGATACGTTTATCATCCTTAGAACTATTACTGCAACTGAACAAAACTGAGAAGCAAGCCCCCCTCCCCCTCAATTTCTGATGTAGTCACCTTTTTGCTGGGTGACACTGGGCAAGTCACTCCACCTCTTTGGACTGCCTCATCTATAAAAAAGCTATTGATACATATGTCACAAGATAAAGATTAGTCAATGAATGTGAATTTCTAGAGCAGCATGGACATCAGAAGTCAGGTGTGATACTAACTGACACAGGCTCATTAGCCAACAAACCACTTTCTCCTCTGGAAGCCCTCAATTTTGCAAATAACTGGCACAGAGCTTTCAAAAGGAATCATTTATCCAAAGAAGTTTTCTCACTGGGTAGTTGAGGGTTCTAGTTTTTCTGCCTCTCTCTGCAGTTCAGGAGTATCAAGAACACAATTCTCCAAGCCACACTGGCTTCCTTCATTAGAAGGCAGAGGCTGCCCCATTAATCTCAGGCACTCTGTGGGTGCTTCCTTTGCTCTTGCCAACTGCACAACGCCTCAGTGGATTTATTATATTGGCCCTCGTGCCTCTCGATACTGGATCAGTGTCCTGAGGGCCACTGGAGATGGGCAAGACAGTGGCTATAATTGCTCTGCCAGAGAAGGGACCCCCCCCACCCCCGCCACTAGCTAAGAAGGGGTGGGGGGGGCGTCCCTTAGCACACAATTTTAGAAAGCAGTTTGTGTTATCAGGAAGGTTTATTTGCTTTTTCTTTTAAACTGATCTCTCCTTTGAAGATAGAAAAGTAATTACATTGGCCAGGGCAAGAATTTCAGGATGTAGGTCATACTGCGGCTATGGGCTCAAGAAGCAAACTGGCTGGTTTTGAACCCTGGCAAGTGGTTTAACCCCCTCTGCCTCGGCTTCCCCCTTCATGAAACAGTGTGAGAGAATTGGGTCCTTAAGGTTACATGAGATGATGTATACAGCAGTTCTTGTGTTCTTGAATCGCAGAATAACACAAGAACTATTGGCTTTTGTTTTTATTTTATATTCTTCCTATTTATGTGGAGTCGATTTTGACTCAGAGAAACCTCGAGGTACAGAGTAGAACTGTTGTAGAACTGTTCCTATAGGGGACCCGAGGCTGCCCATCTTGACAGTAGACTGTCACATATTTCTCTTGAGAAATGACCCGCGGATTGACTGCTGACCTTACCATTAGCAGCTGAGCACTCACCACTGCACCACCAGGGCACCTTATTTCTGGCACTAGCACACTCATTATTTTACACTTAGTATTGACACTTCTTACCTGGAATAACCTAAGCAAGGTACTTCATTTCCTGAATTTTTAAAACCATCTATGAAATATGAATACATTGACTTTACCCCCAAGACTGGTTCAGAAAGATTGAAAGAGATAATAGATGAAGCCTACTGCTAACCACTCCCTACTAGCACACACTCCCTGCCAAGACACAGCAGGTTTTATGGGTAGGCAGGACTATTTTTGTTTTGTCAAAGGCAGATCTAGGCGAGCTATAATCTGTGCTTTGCACATGATTATTTTATTTCATTTTATTTTATTAGCTTATCATTCAATTCAATAGTTCAATCACATCAAGAAGAGTTGTGCAGTGCATATATATGTTTTAATCCTCCCATAGCTCACACCAGGGTGAGTGGGGCTATTATATATATAACTATTTCCTGGGGGGAGAAACCTTGTCTGGGGGTGAGTAGCTTATCTGAGGACATGGATCTGGACTTCAACTCTGTTTTCCAAAGTCCATATTCTGTCACTCACCTCCTGTGGGCTATAATGTCTTCTCACCTGGGGCCTGGAGTCAGTTCTGACTGACTCTGTGTGTCAGTGTAACAGCGCACTACAGGGGGTCTCCTACGACGATTTTCATTTGAAAAGTAGATGTCCAAGTCTTTGCTCTCAGGTGTCTCTAAAACCCAACCAGATCCCAGTGTCATTGTGTGAGCTCTGACTCATAACAACCCAATAAGGCTTTTTGAGATTGTGACTGTTTATGAGAATAGAAAGCCTTAAATTCCTCCCTGGGTGCCCCCAGGTGAACTCAAAATGTCACTACTGTTCCTCACTGGGGGAAGATTTTGTTTTCCGTTTCAAGTCCACAGGCAGACTGACTGAGCTTATCTTAAGTTGAGGAACATTGGGGCCGACTGCCCCTCCTGCATTTCACTCTGGCCAACAACCAGAGAGTTCCAATGTTTGGCTTTTTAAGCCTTTCTCATGTGTGGCTCCTGGAAGAGTTGAGATGATAACCTATAAGGGGCTCAGGAAATGAAATGGGTTTAGTTGAGTTTGGCTCAGATATGCATTTGCCAAAATGCTCAATGAGCCCTAGGCACTGCTAGATGTGATCATTCTCTCCCTGCTCTTCATCTTACTTGTGTAATCCTGCTTTCTAGATTCTTGGGAATGAGATGGTAAAAAATTCAAACCAAACAAACAAAACAAAATACGCACTTCCATTGAGATTCATAGTGACCCTATAGAAGGAGGAGATGTGTCCCTGTGAGTTTCTGAGACGATAAATCTTTATGAAATAAAAAATCTGATCATTCTCCCTCAGAACAGCTGTTAGCTTCAAATTGCTGGCCCTACAGTTAGAGCCCAACTCATAACCATTGGGACACCAGGGCTCCCAGAGGATTAAGAGGCAAAGGTTAAAGTCAGTCAGGGGATTTTACTATGGGGTTGCACTTTAAACAAAGAATTCCCAGATCTTCAAAAGAGTTGGTTTACAATTGGTTTGGGAAGGAGCCAAGATCTTGAACTATCCAGAGATGAGGCTAGGTGGAGTGACTTAAAGAAAATCCTTCTTACTGGGCCACCTCCAACTTTTGTGCCAAATTCTTGGACCAAAGTTAGGGAGTTTTTCCCAGGGGACTAGCAGCATTGTTGGTTTGTCTTTCAAGAACAACGTTAACCACATGAGGACCTTGGCAGAAAGCAGGGAAGTTGACAACTATTCCTACATGTGTCTACACTGGCGATCATCTCCTTCTTAGCTGACCACTGCCTGTCCTTTCTACCAGATGCTGAAAAAGTGTTCTTCCTTGAGACGGTCAGAGAAAAGTTTTATATTGAAGACAATGGTTACAATGATTCTAGAATTTGTTTATTTTTTTTTCATTTGCTCCTCATAGCACTCAAGGGAAATAGGTAATTGACAATATCTACATCCCATTACATAAAATAAAATAGATGTAAATGGAGAGTAGATCATAGTCACCCTCTGCAGGGTGGTGAATGACCTGTACCTGGAATGATCTGCAAATAGTCTGACTTGCATTTTATCCTGCAGGGTGATAGTGAGGTGCATGATTCTGATCTGCTTCTTCATGACTGTGCATGAATGGCTTAACCTTTCCAAGCTTCCATTTCCATCCCCCTTCTGTCAGTGTGGTGGCTTGAAGATTGCTCTCATGCCAAAAGCTATGCCAGTGACATTCCAAATGTCAACCCAGGTTTCACTGAAATTTCTAGACTAAGCTAGACTAGAAAGAATGGTCTGGAGATCTACTTCTGGATGTTACTCAAGGAAAGCCCCAAGGATAACAACAGGTATTATCTTTAGTGCAGGAAGATGGGCCAGAGCCAACTTGATAACAATGAACAGCAAAAAAACAATAAACCTCTATTTTCTTACCTCATATATGAGCTTAATGCCATTATTTACCACTATAAGGAGCCAGAGTATTGCCATATGAAGCACAAACTATGTAAAGAATGTAGCATCATGTCTGGCCTACAACAAGTGTTTTATACACGATGATGACAACTGCGGTCACTGCTGCCTCTGTGAAGGTGATGGTGGTGACCGGAGGAATAATAGCAGTAATACTCCAGCCCTTGTTGTCACCAGGGTTAGAATATATGTTGTTACCTGTGTTATACAAGGAATCTCGTGTGGTGTCTCAATTCCCAGGAGGGAGTTAGCCAGTATAAAGGGGGGAAGGGTTTTCTCTATAACATGGAGAAGGTCATAGGCAGGAGTGGGAGAGGGCCTCTGTGGCCAGACTGCCCAGTGGAGCCAGTGGAAACCTTACTCAGCTCCGAATGATTTGTTGGGCAGCCACTGCCTGCTTCTATGGTCTCTACCCATAGAAGCAGCACCTCTGCCTGGACTCCTGAGTGAGCTTCGGAAAGGGAGGCACCTGGTAGCATCAGAGGTTTTCTAGGTCCCTTTCCATTTTCTGCTTCACCTAGGAATAATATTTGTTTCCCTTTCTGGAATTTCCATCAGACTCCAAAACCCACATGCATCTTGCCCTACTCCACCCTCCACTCCTCATTCTGTCTTCTTGTAGTTCTCTTAACTTCTCTTCTTCCCTCTTCTTCTCTCTCCCATGATTTTGTACCCCTGTTCCTTCTCTTCTTCTCTTTTTTTGTTCTTCCTTCAAATATTGAAAGGGGTCTCTGAGTGTTGCCAGTGGTTAATGATTCTGGATGCTATCTGCAAGATTGGACGTTTGAGTTCGCTCAGAAATAACTCAGAAAAAGAGGCCTGGTTATCCACTCCTGATAATACAAGCATGGTGCCTTATGGTGCCTCATTTTAACCTGACACACACTGGGTTACTGTGACTAAGAGTTGTCTGCATGGCAACTGTTTTTTGTTTGATTGTTTATTGTTAAGTTCCTGACACTATGCTAAAAGTGTGAGGGGCATGGTGTCTAGGTAACAAGGGGCTCTGAGTGAGTATGCACTAATATTGTGATGTATATTAATTCATTTAATTCTCACTACAGCCTTATGTCTATAGTAGTGGATGCTGAAACTCCAGGTTATATAGCAAGGAACCATCTGCCCTCTTCCATACCAGTAGAATGTGGACCACAGAGCTCAGACTCTGGACCCTGAAACCCGGGATTCAAATTTCAGTTCCAGGCAGAATGGTTACTCTTACACATCAGCATCATGAATCTCTGTTCCAGAGTGTATTTATACAATATCAGCCTTTTCTGCTAAACTTTAGTTCCTTGAAAGTGAGGGCCAGACCTGCTTTATACTCTGACATACTCTCTGTGTAGTGATGCAGTTGGAAATATTAAGCATAAATGATTGAGTATCCAGGATATTTCTTTCTAGAAAGGCTACAGATGTGTTAGTGTTTGATATTAATTATTTTTCTTCACAAATGGACACCAACTATGCGAATGCTTCTCTAACTGGCATTTCACCAAAAGACGGTTGCCTGATCCTCCTTAGGTGAAAAGATTTTCACCGTTTTGAAGGAAAATGATATTGGCTTCAAGTCCCCTGGGAACTCTAGTTATAAAACCCCATCCAAGCCAAGAAACTACAAAGGGCTGAACTTTTAAGTAACTGTTGCTGTTTGTCTTGTGACCCTGGTCAGCTGTCATCCCTGACTGTAGCCAGAGAGGCCACAACTAAGATCAGGAGCAACCAGACACGCAGTACACTATTCCGTCCTTTGCATTAGCAACCTATCTGGAGGCCTCTGACTTTTTGCTACAAAGTGTCAGCATTTCCGTCCAAATTCCAAGACTGAGAGAAACTGGCTTCTTGGGAACGAGGCTGGTTTTTGTATTGCTTTATCCGGAATATGTGTGCTTCAGCATCTGCAGGTATGCAGGTACATGGCTTTCTGGTTTCAGATGTAATTGAAAAAGCCAGCACTCCTACTTTGTTCTAATATAAGCAGTGTTAGGAGCACAGCTACAATGTCTTAGGGGTCAGACAAATGTGTATGTTATCAAAGATGGCATAGGGTAAGGATATACTGAAGGTTTTGATTGCTAAAGTGGATGAAATTGGAAATTGGGAGACTTTCATGTGAATGCATGATATTTGAGGACACAACTAAGTCCTCCTCCCAGGAGTATTCTGCACACTCACATATTCACATGCGTCCAAATTCATGTGCACACATCTATGTGATCACAGAATCGTAGATCAAAGCTGAAAGGGCTTTGAAGAGAAAAATGATCTGTGTCAGAACTTCCCTGTTTTCAAGCAGAACCTGGAGGAGAGGCCCAGTATGCCAAACAGATAAGTCAGAACTTCCATGTTAGAAATGGGGACCTACAACCCCCGTCCTTTTGCCTGTTCTCCTTCCTACCCAACTCTAAAAGGTCTTTTGCTAAGGGATGCAGTGGGCAAAATCATCTATCTATTTGCTATTCTGTTTTGCTGATAATAAACGAATGTGTATCATTAAGGGCTATGGAGTTGGCATTGACCCATTGCAACCTTATGCCCAACAGAACAAAACACTGCATGTGTCTGTGCCTTTCTCACAATTGTTTCTATGCCTGAGCCTATTGAGACACACACTATGTCAATTGAGTCAAGGAATTCCTGTAGGTCAAATGAATGCCCTAAGAGGCTCTTGTGCAAAAGTAAACAACACACTAGATTCAAAGACAGGACTGAACTTACAGGTTTTCTTGACACTTGTTATTGATGATCTGGTTCAAAGTATGCTATGCACAAAAGTCAACAAAAAGTTGTCTTTGTCTTAGGTTTGCAAAAATTGAGATGTCAAGAGGTAATAGGATTGACATTTATGGGAAAATTTTAAGCAAGTAGACAAAGACATGCCTGTTCTTTCATTCTTCAGTTCCTCTGAACATGCCTCCTGCTTGGGCACCGTGCTGTGGACACTGCAATCAAGGACTTTGCCTTCCTGGAACGTCTATCCTCTTGGGGCTGATAAGGAAAACCACCACATTCTCTAAAACACAGCTAGAAGAAATCTAGGAAGGATAGAAATAAATGAAGATCTCACATTCTCTAAAACACAGCTAGAAGAAGCCTAGGAAGGATAGAAGTAAATAAAAATCTCTCTGGCTCACACCACCATCACATTCCAATGCCTGTGCTCAAGAAAATCTGCTAAAATTCCCTCTTACTATAAAGATGCAGCCCCTCCCAAGTGTCCCATTTCGGTACAGGAAATAGATGACTTAGACTGATTAGACTAAAGCTTACAAGACAGGAGACCACTAAGGTTAGAATGCAAGTTCTTAGCAGTGGCCATCAAGCCAACCTTAACCATGGCAACCACGTGTCAGAATAAAGCTGGGCATAGGGTTTGGGCTGATTTTTTTTTTTTGAAGGAGATTTTCAGATCTTTTTATAGCTATGCCTCTGGATGGATTCAAACCTCAGATCTTTCTGGCTAACAGCTGAGTTTGCTAATTGTGTATCCCAAGGAAAGAAACTTGCTTTTTATTCCGACGATGGGTTCTGCCCTCTCACTAGCTTACAGTGCACTGAGAGTAGGCTATTCAAGCAATTTCAGCCTCAGTTTTCTAACTGGCACAATGAGAATGATAGTAGTTTCTATTCCACAAGGGTTGCCATGAGAACTCGAAGAGAAAATATAAATAAAGCACTGAGCACCATGCCTACTGCATAGTACAAGCCCATTCCCTGTTAGGAATTGTGGTGGTTCTTGTGAATTTTATTTTAGCCATGCTAATATTGCCTCCCCTGAGCATCAGTCCATTCATTGGTTCGCTCACCTTTCAGAGTGTCAGGACAACAAATCCTCTATCTCTCGCTCATGGAAGCTTTTATGGGTATCAAATGCATCCTTCAGTTACCCTTCTTGCCTACTGTTCTTTTTAAGCTGATCACTGTTACTTTTTTCAAGTGTTCCGTCTGTAACCAGAGTTCAAGCCCCACTTCCTTGTGACAGCTCTCTATGGAGCTGTCATCTTAGAATCTATCCAAAGTTTCAGGAAGTTTGGCATGTTCCATCTCTGCCATTCAGGAAGAATGAAGTGCAAGTTCTTTGATTGGTTTTAATGTCACATCTTCTGGACCTCAAGGGGGTGAGGTGGAAGGAGTCCATGTCCCAGGACTTACTTAATAAACCTACTTGCAACCCTGTTCCTTAGCACGGCAGATGCTTCTTCTCCCTTCCAGCTCGTGCGGTGTCAGCAAAGGCAAAATGATGAAGGCTGCACAGCTTGTACGTGGCCTTTTGAAAGAATCCCAGAAATAAAGGAAATCCAACTTTGAAGAAAAAGCTTTTCATCCTCTGAAAGCCGTGTGCCCATACACCCGTCTCAGGTTCTCTCAGGTGTCTTGCCTGACTCAGTCCCTCGATTTGAAGGAGATCAAACACCATCTAACCCATTTTGACCTAGTAATAATGATGATGGCAAACACAATGATAATAATAATAGCAAGCATTCATTAAGTACTCGCTACGTGCCAGACACAGTTCTAAGTGTTTAAAGGCATTCATTCTTTGGAACCTTATAACAGCTCTCTGATATAGGTGTCATTATATCTGCGTTTTGAAGAGCAGCAATCTGAGCCTTGGAGAGGTTCAGTAATCAGAAAATACACATAATCAGTTCTTTGGTTTCCAGGCACACGTGATAATTAATCATCCTAACCAGGGCCCAGAGCCTCTTCATGATCCTTCAAGCATTTTCCATATCTTCACAGAGATATGAAAGTATATCCAATGGAGTCATAGTGTTAAGCATCTTTTTCAGGCTATGATCATCATTTGAAATGCCTTTCCATTTTAATCCTTTGAAAATTATAACTGGCACATGATTGATGAAGTGTATTAACTAATTTACTTAGTTGAGTACTGTCATTCTCATTCCACTCACAGGATGATCTGGCTCAGCACCATTTCCTACGGTGGCCATATAGTAGACACAAACTCTAATCCTCGCTGGACCTCTGAAAACTCTGCTCCCATGCACTTGAGTGGCCATAGACACTTTGGTCATTATTGTACTCTCTGGACTCGTTTCCCTATATGTTCAATGAATCTGACCTCTAAATTCATTATGGATAAATATGGATCAAAAGAAGACTTTGTGGCATATTGGGTTACTTGTTGGACTGTTAGCCTCAAGATCAACAGCTCAAATCCACCAAGCACACTGAAGGAGAAAGATGAGGCAATCTGCTCCTGTAAATACTTGCAGTCTTAGAAACCCAAGGAAGCATTTCTACTGGGTTTTGATTTTGAGGACTATAGATTAATGAAGTCAGAAGCTACAGCCGACAGACCAAATATAATCGGTCACCTGTTTATGTACAACCCATGAGCTAGGTATGGTTTTAAATACTTGGAAAACAATGAAAAACAGAAGGGTGCTTCATGATATGTGAAAGTTATATCATTCAAATTTCAAGGTCCATAAATAAAGTATATTGGAACTCTTCCATGCTAATTCATCCATGCATTGACTATGGTTCTTCTCACACTACAACAGCAGAGTTGGGCAGTTGTGACAGAAACTTTATGCTTTGTAAATGCTACCATTTCTACTAACTGATACTTTACCAAAAAGTTTGATGACTGCTAGATGAATGTGAGGAGCTCTCTGGCACTGTGGGTCGGCACTCAAATCCCTCTGCCTCTGTGAGGGAGAGAAAAGAGGGCCATCTATCCCCAGAGATTCACTGTTTCAGAAGGCCTGCAGTGTGACTATGAGTCAGAATGGATTCAGTGATCATGGAATTTCAAGGGGAGGTAGGAGTAGATGTGGCATAGGTTGACACTAACAGGGTTCAGATAAATCAGCGGTTTTGGAAAGAGCTGAGCCCCAGAAGGTTGATACCCTGAGAACAGATCTAATATGTGCACCCGCCCCTCAAATGTTCCTGGAAGTCAGAAGTCTGCTTGTCAAGGTGCCTCTTTTTGACTCGGTGAGACATTTTCTCTGGGCTATTAACTACCCCAGGTGGAGTGTCGGGTTCTTTGACCCTCTTTGTCTTGAATCATCTGGGCACAACCTTCTTCAGCTAAATGAATATGTTCCTCTCAAAGTGAGGCAAGGTAACACACTGATGAGGCAGACAGACTTTTTGGTTGGATCAGAATTGAAAATTTTATTTGCTCTGTGATATCAAGGTCTCTGAGTCACAGTTTCTCACAATGAAATAAAGCTGGGAACTCATCCTTCATTTAACTTTAAATAAGCATCAGGTGTTTATTATGCGACTTTACTCCTCAGGGTGGCTTGAAGGAGTGGATGCTATCGCTGTTAGACACCATCTAGCCAGCTCCAACTCACAGCAGTACAGCGGAACAGAACCCAGCCTGGCATTACCCTCAGCACTGTTGCAGGGTTTGTTGCATTTTGCCAAGTCCACATTATTGAGGAGGGATATATATGTGTATATATATGATGTATGTGTATATATGTGCAATGTGAGTATGTTTATTACATACATATATGCATGTGTGTACATACAATATGTGTGTCTATATGTGTGTATACATAATTGACTCGCTGACATTGAGTCAATTCTGACTTACAACCAATCTATAGATAAGGTATAACTAATAGTCTGGGTTTCTAAGACAACTGTGAACATAAGTAGAAAGGACACATATTGTATGTAATAGAATGGCTGGCAGGTTAGGAGCTCAGAAGTTGTTTAAAATAAATCTAAAATGGCTATTGCCTAATGACTTAAGTTTTCACTTTCAATTAGCAGCAACTTAAAAATTCTTCAAAAGAGGATTTGGATCAAGCTATATATAATGCATAGGAAGTGGCAGTTTTGTCATTAATATTGTTTTAAGTATTCCTGTGAGCAATACTTCTAAAGCTGTGTTTTGGCAGGGCATTTAGCAGCACCTGCATTCATTCAAAGAACCCAAGTGGCATGGTGGTTTAAGCGTTGGACTACTAACCGCGGATCTATGTTACCAACCCACCCATTACTTCACAGGAAAAAACAATGTGGCGATCTATTTCTATAAATATTGCCACCTTGGGAACTTATAGAACGCTGTGTTATAGGGCCACTGTGAGTCATAATCAACTCAATACAATGGGGTTTTTGTTTGTCTTAGTGTTTTTAAATTTCAATCCAATAATAAGCTATTCAGATATCCTTTAGCAGACTGTACCAAAGTTTTAAGTAATGCAATATTTTCTCTTTCCCTTCTTGTCACTGTCACTCTCCTTCCCTTCCAAGGAATGGATCGATGAGTCTGAAACTGATAGGAAACTTTTTTAAAAATCAAACCCAGTGACATGGACTTGATTTCAATTAATAATGACCTCATACAGAGTTTCTGAGGTTGGAAATCCTTACACAAGGAGACAGTCTCATTTTTCTCTCTCAGAGAGGATGGTAGGTTTCAAGCACCAATGCCACCACTAGGGCTCCTCATTCAGTGATGATAGGCTTTTATTGTTGGGTAGTTTATAGAATATATTCGCATGCTAAAAAGCATCAAATATTACAGAAGGGTATAAATTAAAGAAGGCTTGTTCTCTCCCTCCTCACATTTTTTAAACCTTTGCCATGTTTTCTTATTCTGGAGGTTATCCCCATACCTCCTACTACTATGCTGCATCTCTTTATCCCAATGTATTAATTTTTACCCCATCTGAGACTCCACATGGGAAAGACAATGAATCATATGTCTGCTTCAATGCTGGCTAGTTACCTTCATTTGAAATTCTTCTGAAGATAGCCTTTGTTATCTGACTTGGATGAACCTTGTTTTTTTTTGTTGTTGGTTTTTTTTTTAATTTACTATTGTTATTGTAGTTGTCTCATTCCACCATGTCAGTCCTGGCTTATGGCCACCCCATGCGCTAGGAAGTGCCCCTCTGGATTTCCTTGGCTGTAACCTTTACATGGCCAAATTGGCAAGTGCCGATTCTACAGTGCTACGAGGCAGGACTGAAATATCAGCCTTTCATTTACCAGTGAAGTTCAGACCATGTTCATTAACCAGGGTCCTTCTTCGCCAGTTTCTTTCTTGATTCCAGCTCATAATAACTAAATGGGACAAAATAAATATTATTCTATAGGGTCTTCGTTTTTGTTGTTGTTGTTGTTGATGATGCTGATTGGTCTTTTGATTTTATTTTGGTCTATAGAATTTTCAAGGCTAATCTTTGTTATTGAATGTATTCAGTAGCAGACAGCCACATATACAGAACATCTAGAATGCAAACCACCCATCTGTCAACAAGCAACCCTGTGCTTCATCCACTGCACCAGCAGGGCTCCTTTTATCAGCATTAAAGTTTGCTAAAGTATAAATCTCTGTTTTTCTCTGCAGCATTGTTGAATAGTCATCCTTGGGTCTGCTATTTTACAAAGGCTCCCAAGATAGTCTGCTGTGGGCAATAGTGTCTCTGTACATATAAATTAACATAATACATAGATGAGGGTAAGTAAATAAGTATCGCAAGGGTTTATATATGCTTATCTTTATTCCAATCAGAACATGTTTATGCATGTAGAATCAAGGCTTTATACTCTACAATCAAGGGATAGCTGTCCACAAATTCTCCCCAGAATACTCTTACTTGTCTTAGTTTCCTTTGGGGGAAGTTCAAAAAGAGATCAGTCAAAACAGTGGCTTCCAGAGGGAGATAATGTTCCAGTTCAAGTCAAGGTAGAGCGGTCAACTGAAGCTTAGGTAACTCTTCCTGAGGAATTTCTAAGGGGTCTTTTTGATAGATTTTTCTCAAAGGACACAAGACAATCATGGGGGTTATTAATAAAAGGGGTTTTGTTTATTTTTTAAATCATTTTATTAGGGGCTCATGCAACTCATCACAATCCATGCATCCATCCATTGTGTCAAGCACATTTGTACATTTGTTGCCATCATTATTCTCAAAACATTTGCTTTCTACTTGAGCCCTTAGTATCAGCTCCTCATTTTCCTCCTTTCTATCCACTTCATGAGTCCTTGATAATTTAAAGATTATTATTATTTTGTCATGTCTCACTGTCCGACGTCTCCTTTCACCTACTATTCTGTTACCCATTCCCCAGGAGAAACCTATATGTAGATCCTTGTGACAGGTTCCCCCTTTCTACCCCACCTTCCATCCACCCCTCCTGGTATCACCATTCTCACCATTGTTCCTAAGGGTTTCCTTTGTCTTCTAATCCCTGTTTTTCCAGTTCCTATCTGTACCAGTGTAAATCCTCTTGTCTAGCTGAATTTGTAAGGTATAAATGTGATCATGATAGTGGTGGGGAGGAAGCATTAAAGAACCAGAGGAAAGTAGTGTGTATCATCGTTGCTACACTGCACCCTGACTGGCTTGCCTCCTCCCTGCAATGCTTCTGTACAGGGATGTCCAGTTGCCTACACATGGGCTTTGGCTCCCTATTCCACACTCCCCCTCATTCACAATGATAAGATTTTTTTGTTCTTTGATGCCTGATACTTGATCCCATGGTCAGGCCGTGATCACATAGGCTGATGTGCTTCTTCCATGTGGGCTATTGTTTCTGAGCTAGATGACCGCTTTGTGATCATCTCCAAGCTTTTAAGACTCCCAGATGTTGTATCTCTTGATAGCCTGGCATCATCAGTTTTCTTCACATTTGCTTATGCACTTGCTTTGTCTTCAGTAACCATGTTGAGAAAGTATCATTTCTTGCGTGTATATTACATATGGATCTACAATTGCCTCAATAAAAATAAGGTTTATCTGAGAACATCCATAAAATATTATATAAAAATCAGTATATAAATGAAAAGTGTAAAAAAAGATATTTGGTTTGTGTCCCACAGTCCTCTCATTTTTCATTTGGATGGAGATGATAGGCAGAGCATCCTCTCCCACCATCCATTCCTAAGTCACATGCAGGACCATGAGCAGGGACATGAAGATATCAGACCAGAGCTTATGAAGCTCACCCTTCACAAAGCTCCATTTTAGATAAGAAGCAATCCTTCTACAATGAACAGCATGGGTTTAGGGACCTGGGTTCTCATGCCAAAGAGCTTAGAACATCAGCATCCTGTGGATTAATTTCATGTTCATTCAACATTCATAGGGAGCCTAGATATGAGTTCAGGAAAGAAACCCTTAATCACTACACAACCATTGCTCCTGAAGTGTTATGTAGGTAAAACTATATCAGCAATTATTGGAACCTATATTGCCCTCAAGTAATTTCCTAATATTTTCTTTTACTGCGAAACACAAATATGAGCTTGTTTCACTATTATTCTTTGCCTACTCCTTTTCAGGAGGGTCCCATTCATTTGAATTTATGTAAGAATGCTTTGGCTCCACTGAATTTGCAGGGAGATGTTCTGGTGATGCAATTGAATGGCATTTATGTTTGAACAAACTTTGCCATTTCCTTTGGCCTCTATTGTGTTCAAGATAAAGTCAGGCAGTAAGAAACACCTAGGAATTCACTGCAGATTTTCAAGTGACAGAATTTGACTGCAGGAGATAATTTCCATTTCATTCTCTCAATAGTTATTTTGTGAACAAGATGTTCTTTTGAAAGTCTCTAAAACTTATGGGAAATCTCTCGAGTGTGCATTAGCTTGTAAGCAGGGGTGGGATGGCTGTGCTGCTCTGTGATAGAATGTCGTGGAACGCAGTCCTGGGAAAGCAAAAACAAGAGCCAAACCCAGTTGCTATTGAGTGGATGCAGACTCATGGTAACCCTCAAATATGTGATCAGGATATGTTTAGCATAAACCAATTGGCATCTCTCAACTATTATTCAAGTTTTTGCTTTTCAATGGCAGCAACCTCAAAACTCTTAGGAGGTTGTATCAAACCCTACAATGCCCGAGAAGATTTTGCCATGACATTTTCCCCCCACTCTTGACCTTTTCATTGCACATGCTACTGAGTAGAACTGTGTTCTGTAGTTTTCTTGCCTGTGACCCTCACAGCATCTGATTGGGAGGCCTTACTTCCAAGGTGCTGCCGGATGCGTTTAAACTGCCAACCTTTAGATTAGCCATCAAGGGCACACCAGGTGTAGACCCGCGGTCTTTGCATTTTAGATAATAAAAGGAAAAACCAAGATATGGCCACCAAGTAGACTCTGGGTCATAGCCACTGTATAGCACAGAGTAAAACTGTCACATGTAGTCTCCAAGACCGTTAATTTGTTAAGACTGTTATTTTTAAGGAGTAAATTTCTACATTCGTATTCCAGGAGTTCCTGGTGAGTGTGAAGGGTAAACTGTCCCGTGAGCAGCTGACCCCCCTAACAATTGCCCCACCAGGGCTCTACGTCATGAGTAGTAGTCGCTGCTGCTGCTGTTATTAGGTGCCACCTGGGCAGTCCAGACTCACCACACTGTCCAGCTCTGCACCATCCTCACATCTGCTCCGCGGCTGGAGCCCTCTGCTGTTTTGCTGTCAAAGCATCTCATTGAAGGTCTCATTCTGACTTCTCCTCTCTCAATAGTGTCTAATATCCCTGTTTAAGTTAGTTTGATTTCTGTGCGTTTCTAGACACTGGTCTGTGGGACAATTTAATATCAAAGGATATATATCCTAAGATTTGACTGAGCCCCGGTGGCGTAGTGGTTGTGTGTGGGACTGCGGCCCACTGGGTTGGCAATTCAAATCCAGCAGCGGCTCTCCAGCAGCAAGGCTGAGCCTCCTACTCCCACAAGAGGGCAGTGATGCCCCCCCCCCCCAAAAAAATCCTAAGATTCTCCCTTCCAATGAATAGAGTTATCCATGGGCATTTGCTGCCTACTGATCATAATTCCCTTGGTTAATTATAATTCCTACTTGAGGAAAGGCTTGGACTTTTATTCATCTACTCAAAAAATACATAGTGTTTCTCCACACTGTGCCAAGCATGGTTCTTGGTGCTAGAGACATATCAGTAGATGGAGGAAAGGGTTCTTCCCTCTTGGACATTCTAAAGCAGGGCAAACATAGGCAAACAATTGGCAAAGGGACAGATGAGTAGACCTGAAAATCTCAAGTGGTGGTAAATTGACAGCCTGGACCTGACCGGGATCAGTGTTGGAGTCATTTGATTTGGACTTGCCCAGAAACAGGCACTAACTCAAAAATTCAAGTGAAAATGGATTCTTTGGATCCTGTATTTGTAACCAAGTGCTATCAAATACATATACGTACATGTGGATACACACACACATATAGATCACAAATTAGTAGCTTAAGAAAGCCAAAATGAGAAGTAGTATCATAAATCTTGGACCAGTAACTTCAATGTCAATGCTTAAAATCCATCAGCTTCTCTGGAAGATGAAACTGTCTGTTCCTGTAAAATTTGACAGAATCTACTCCATGGTCATGAGTCATTATATGTATTTATAAATCACTGCCGACTTATAGTGACCCTTCAGGACAGGGTAGAACTTTCTATCAAAGGGGCTATGAATTTCTGAGATTATAGCTGTTTGTGGAGTAGAAACCCCAGTCTTTCTCCCATGGAGTGACTAGTGGTTTCAAACTGTGGCCCTGTAGGTTACAGGCCAATATGTAAGTACTACACCACCAAGGTCTCCTGATGTATGTATATAACAAGAAAATGAATTTGTTATATTACAGTTCTGGAGACCAGATGTCCATAGTTGGGGTCATGTTGTTCACTTCTGTAGACTTCTCTCCTAATTTCTGGTGACTGCCAATAATCGTTAGCATTCCTTTGCTAATTGAAGATTAATCCTTTGCTTGGTGACTCACTCTCCCCCTTGAGTGTTTCTGTGTTTTTTGGACTCTTTAAGTAAGACATCATGCAGAGAAATTAAATTTAGGATCCATCCTGCACTGTTATGGTGCTATTGGCATAGCATAAAAGCTCTTTATTTTCAAACAAAGTCTTATTCACAACTGTTAGGGTTAGGCTTTCAACACATATGTAGCGACACATTACAACTGATAATGATTCCAGATCAATAGACATGAAGTAAGGCAAGGAAAGAGAGACAGTCATGGTGCAGTATCAAGATCTGGTGGCGTAGTGGTAATACATGGGACTGCTAACAACCAGGTCGCATATAGAAACTACCAGCTATTCCATAGGGAAAAAACGTGATTTCCTATTCCTGTGAAGAATTATAGTATTGGAAAGCCACAGAGGTGGTTCTACCCTCTCCTATAGGATTATTATGAGTTGGAAACACAGGAAGAGAGTTTGGTTTGGGTTATCCAGAAATTGAGCCTTGGTAGTGCAGTTAGGTAAGCATTGGACTTTGAACCTCCAGTTCATTGGATCAAGTCCACCAGGTGCTCTGCAGAAGAAAAATGAGGAGAGCTCTTGCCACAGAGATCTGTAAAGCCTCTGAAACCCTATATAAGGTCACCATGAGTCAGAATCAACTTCATAGTAGTGGGTTTTGGTTTTCATCCAGAAGCCAAAAACCCTGCATGGGGCAAAGAAACACACTTGGAGATTCAAGGATGGAGGTTCAGTTCACCTCTAGTTCTTGCTCCAAAGAAAGATCTAGCAATCTACTTCTGAAAAATTTAGCTATTAAAAACCCATTGTCACAGCTCTACTCTGGCAGACATGAGTCACTGAGAGCCAGAATTGACTCAGTGACAGCTGATTCGACTGTTATATGCTTTAAATTAGTATATATGTACAGAGGAGCTCAACTGGGATTTCTGGAACTTAGTGGAGAACGTGTCTCACATCTAGCTCACTCAAATGGCACTGGTTGAGCCCACATAGTAGAAACTCCCTGAATGTTTGGTTTACTGTGCATGTGAGCAGAGTAACAAGTGTTTAGGTTTAGGATGTAACATGAAGTATCAGAGATCAAAAGAGAGAGGAAATGGGTTCACAATGGCCATATATCTAGCTATCACAAGGCAAGGAATGGTTCTTAAGACAGGAGTCAAGAAAACATTTCTAAAAAGATGGCATTTTAGATAAAGTGTGAAATATATAAGGGAGTTAGACAAGAAAAACAAATTTCTAAAGAGACTACCAAAGACAAAGCCACAGAGTGAGACACAGGCTCAGAGTATAGTTTGTTTATGAGAGAAGTGGCTTTAAGATTTCAAGTCCATTTGTAGATAAGGTAACTCAGTCATTGAGAAATTAGAGAACTTGCCCAGAGAGCTATAGCGATGAGGAGGCAAAGCTGGGACCAATGCTCAAGTCCTTTGGCTCTCAGTTTAGCTTCCTTCAGTCACTATCCTGTCTCCCCCATTTATTTTTAGCATTTCCCTCTTTGGGATCTGGCAATTTCCCCAGCTGTGCAGATTTTATGATCCCTGCTCAAATGCCTGCAATGTAACTCTCATTTCTTTATTTGGCAAATGGACATGCTAATTTCAACTTTAGATTGTCTAAAGTGAAATGAGGCCACATGTATAAAATTACTATAAATTATTGAATGTATTATGTAAGTCCAAGAATTCTTTTTTTAGTGGAAGATAATTCTGAGTTTAGGTGAACTTCACCAAATTGGATTAGTAGTTTTATTCTCAATAGAGGATCATCATGAGTTTATTAGCATGGATAGACCTCATCAGATAAAGAAGAGCTAGTCTGTTGTATGCAAAAGTATTCAGGGAGAGGAACAGAGACTAAGATTACAACAGATTTGCTGGTGACCTAATAAAAATTGTAGGAACTTGTCTCTTATGAACTATTTATCTTTGTCCTCTCAAATGGGCTTGTGATATAAGGAGAGAAATATAGATGAAATGATTCCCTCCTTACATGTGTCTACCTTTTTCCATATGGCCTACTCATCATAACCTATCTAGGTATAATGTGCTGAGTACATAGTTCTTACCAGCATTTTACAGGAATCATTGTATTGATTCTTCCCAACAACCCCATGAACTGCATACAAACAAGAAAACCATTTTGTGAGTCCAAGCCCATAAGGCTGGTGGCTTGTAGGTACCAGAGTCAGTACAAAAGCCCAAGCAAACACTTTTATCCATACTGCTAACTTTGTGCACAAAGGGATAATGGACTTCAGAAGGAAGAGAGACACAACCACCACTCAATAAAATCAGGGAATGTTCTATGATTTTTAACATATTATTTAAAGTGGATCTTTCCAGGAAGCATGTTTTCATTTCTACCCCCTCTCTCTCCCTCCACAGGGATTTATGGACATTGACCTAAACAAGTTCAAGGAGAGTGGAGCAAATGTGACAGGCTTCCAGTTGGTGAACTACACAGACACCATCCCCGCCAAGATCATGCAGCAGTGGAAGAACAGCGATGCTAGAGACCACACCCGAGTGGACTGGAAGAGACCTAAGGTGAGCAGACAGCCAATGACCTACCTGAGACAGATGTTCTAAGTGGAAAGGACTATGGAAAATGGACCTGTAATGAGTAAAGTTAGGCTGTCAGACCCAGACACTCCATAATGATCATGGTGTTAGCAAGAGAGGCATTTTATCTATCTCGCATGTAAACAAAATTCATTTCAGGGTCTATCGAATGACTCTAAAATCTTTAAACTTCCAAGATTCTAGCGTTTTTGTCTACCATCAAAAGCATATGAATGCTACCTTATAGCATGAGCTATTACCACAGAATTCTAAACAGCAGATCAAAGAAAGATGAAAAGCACAATTGCTACCTTGGAAACATTTTTCAGAAATCACACACAGACCTTGTACTCCCATGTCATTGGCCACATCTTAGAAATCTGTCTCCGATAGCTTGCAAGGGAGGTTAGAAAATGGGGTCTCTATTCTTGGCAGGGTTTCTATGCTGCCCCACTCCAGTGGGATGCTACTTGCATCTATTTCTATGTGAATAAACACTCCTTGAATTGGGAAAAGTGGCACATCTTGTTTTAATCAGCTATGAGTCCTGGTGCCATTAGGGATTGTGCATTGGCTTGCTTACCACGAATTCAGCAGTTCAAATCGACCAGCCATTCCATGGGAGAAGGATGGAATTTTATGCTCCTATAAAGACATAGCACCTCCGAAACTCAAAAGAACAGATCTGCTTTTCCCTATAGGCTTCCTGTGAGTTAGAATTAACACCATGGCTGTGAGTTTGGTGTTTTGGTTTTGGTATGTGCCCAAACTAAAAGCCAGGGCAATTTAGCTAGGTAATATTCAGCAAATCTCAGCCTCAGAGAGTCCTTCAGCACGCAGGCAATCTGCCTTTCGCTTCTCACCAATGCAACTCAAAATCCTGCAGCCAGAATTTATTTTGTTTGTTATTTGAGGGTTACTTAGAATAGGAATGCAAGTAAATTTTCTTTCCCTTGTCAAATCCAATCGTATGGCAGTAGCTGTGTGCAACACTGTGCTGAGAAGGATTCTGGAGCCAGATTTATCTATTTCAGGCACAACACTGAATTTTGGGCAGGCTATTTTTTTTTACCAATTGGTCATTTTTGTGTGCCAGTTTGTTTAACTGAGGTGCATCTCATCCCATTGGCATGCAAACTGACCTGGTTCTTCCAAGAATGGCCAAACTAAAACCCACTGCCTTCAAGTAGATTCTGATTCAAAGTGACCCTATCATACAAGGTCAAACTGTCCCATTGGTTTCCAAAATTTAACTCTTTAAGGGAGTAGACAGCCTCTTTGTTCTCCCACAGAGCAGCTGGTGGTTTCAAACAATTGACCTTGAGGTTAGCAATCCAACATATAGCGACTACCAACCTAGGACTTCCCTCCAAGAATAAAGACTCTCATGCATTGCAATTAATTGATTTTGACAGCATCTACACATTAATTAACAACTACACGTTTTTTCTTCCATGCTTCCTGGTGACTCAATTATTAACCAGTTGGTTGATAACCAGAAGGTTGGGGGCTTAAATCCACAAGTCCCTCTGCAAGGGGAAAGACCTGGCAAACTACTCCCTGAAAGAGTACAATCTAGGAAACTCTGTAGGGCATTTCTACTTTGTCCTATAGGACATCTCTGCATTGGAACTGACTCAATGGCTCACAGCAACATGTGCTTTCTCATCGTCTTAAAGTACATTTATAATGCCGTTTGTTTAAATTGATTCTTTCACAACCAAAAACCTCAACAAAGTGGAACTGTTAGCAGCTGAGTGCTTAACAACAACTGTGCCACTTAATGATTATGTGAATCTTTTCAAAGTCAGTGACTCATTCCAAGATAATAATCCTGTGTCATCCTTACATTTTTCCAGCATGCTCAATTCAATGGGAAGACCCTTCCCCTTTCTAAGAGATTGAAGCAGCTTACCAAAAAACAAAAAATTCATATGCAAAAGAATTGTTTCAGATGTAAGGTGGGAAAGACTCAAAGCCAGAAACTGGAAAGACCTATATGCATGCCTTGTACAACTCTGCATTGTAAACATACAATGTGTCAGGAAGCAAGCTAAGTATTAGGAGCGCATTAGTGAAGAAAATAGTGCACATCCCAAATCAGAAAATACTGCCCTGGACTCTCATCCTGGTTCTGTTTCATCCAACTTTAGTCCCCATCTGGTTAGCAGAGAAAAACACACATATTGAGAGTTCTCATGGTTAAGAACAAGAGGAAAATTTACAGGAGGTAATCTCAGGACTTGGGGAAGTCATGTGATAAATAATTAAGTGCTTTCTCTCCTTGGATTCTTTTGTTCTTCTGCTGTCAAAAGAGATAGTGGAGTAAATAATTCCTCTTGACTCCCAATTGGTAATTGTAACACAGAGAAAATTAACTGATCCGTCAGGGGTATATCTGGCTGGAAGACATGTGTTATTTCTTCCCTCCCAACTCACCACAGCAGCAACTCAATCAGAAGTTTAAAGCACCCAAGACTGGACACAAAAATCTAAAATTCTAACTTCTCTTCAAAAAGCACCCTCAGTAAGATTCAACTGACAATTCAGCATGAGCTAGATGCCCCTTATCTGACAAGGCAGGCAGTTCCTGGTTTATCATCAGCCCCCCCTTCATCTGGGCCTGCCTTCACTGCTCCCGCCGTACTCACCTATCCCCTCTCTCTCTCCCTACTTTCCTCCATTCCTCCCACCAGTACACCTCTGCACTTACCTACGACGGGGTGAAGGTGATGGCCGAGGCTTTCCAGAGTCTTCGGAGGCAGAGGATCGATATCTCACGTCGGGGGAATGCTGGGGACTGTCTAGCTAACCCAGCTGTGCCCTGGGGCCAGGGGATCGACATTCAGCGAGCTCTGCAGCAGGTAAGGCCCATCCTGGCAGCGCCATAACATGGGACTCTCTTCAGAGATTTTGCAGTGGCCTAAGTAAGATATGCAAATAATAATCATTTATAAATCATCAAGGGTTCATGAGGAGAGAGTGGGGGGAGAGGGGAGAGCTGCGGGGTGGGGTCATGAGCAACTCAAGGAGAAAGAAAATGTTTTGAAAAGGATGAAGGCAACATATGTACAAATGTGCTTGGTGCAATGGATTTATGGATTTTTATGAGCATTAGGAACCCCCAAAATGATTTTTTTAATTTTATGCCATATCCAAGGCATATGGAGCCCTTTTTAATGAAGGAAGAGCATGCCTGCACTTGGGAATAACTACTGCCATGTGTCTAAGGCTTTGAGTGCACATGGACACTGATGTAGAGATGGAAAGGGGAAATGCTCAGGCATCAAAAGCTTTATTCTTTGTTTTGTTGAAGGATATGCTTAAACAGAGAAGCTGGTGAATCTGTATGTTCTGAAGGGGAACTTAAGATGGACAGAGAAGTATCTGCATGATTTCATCAATCTCCTGGAGATCCTCCTTCTTGCTCTGATCTCCCTGGATCTCATCCTTAGCTTTGCTTTCTGTGCCCATTTGGGAGGGCACACACCTCTGGTGGTGTACTGGGTTACAGGTTCGTTGAATAATCCCCCAGTCAGCAGTTTAAATCTGTCCGCTACTCCTCAGGAGAAAGACGCAGGTTTTTTGCTCCAAGCAAGATTGGCCCCTGTGGAAATCCACAAGCCTGCTGGTTCAATTTGAGGCAAAATTGACCCAATGCAAGAAAGCTTGGCTTAGTGTTGGGCTGCTGGCCTCATAGTGATTCCCATTCACCAGCCTGTCTGCTTTCTTAAAAATTGAACAATCTTGGGAAACTTTTGAGCTAGAATCAACACGATGAGGAGGGTTTGGGGGGGGTTGTTATTTTGGTTGTTTTTTGGTGTATTTTGTTTTTGGCGTGTGCTTGTTTGTTGATTTAATGTGTGGGGACATCCTGAAAGTTTCTCAACCCTTAGGATCCAATCAATTCGCATGGAGTCACATTGGATTCATCCGAGTAGAGGGGTTCTCCTGTAGGGGTTGCAGTGAAGCAGACTGCCAGCTCTGATTTCTGCGCCACCTTTCCGTGGGCTCAAACTCCAACTTTGGGGAGAGGACCTGAGCCCATGAACCACTTGCTCTTTCCAGTCACTCAACATTGCAACCCCCAGTTCTGTTTGCACCTCAGGAAGGTTAAAGAACCAGGATGGAAAGTGTCCATCTCCATCCCAGTGAAATTGCCTACGGGAAAATGCTGAAGTTGAATGCGAATTCAGCAGGGAGCATGGAGGATATAAACACAGAGACTATACATATTCAATTAGTGATGTCAGATCGAAGGCAGGATGAGGCAGTGGCCTGGGTAATCTGATGTCAAAAAGGCAATGCCGAGTCGTGGAAACCCCGTAGGACAAAGCAGAGCAGCTTCTCAGGTCTCAGTCTTTACAGAAGCAGACTGCCCTGTGACTCTTCCTGAGAACAGCTTATGGGTTTGAACCACTGACTTTTTGGTTAGCAGTCAAGAGTATTAACTGTTGCATCACGCGGGTTCAATGCATTGTGTGGGTCATGTATTGAGCATACCTGCATTAGAAGGCTCTGAGAATTGACCCTCAGCTTTTAACATCTTTGTATTTCTGAAGTGGGTCTCTACAAGTACCTTGAAGCCAGTCTATGGTTGTCATGTTGTTGATAAACAGCACCGTGTGATGCATCTGCTGTCTCCTGAGAGTTAGGCTGGATTTCCTAGGGGAAGCGGAAGGAGAATGCAATGCCAATCGTGAAAGGTGGACAGCGGGTACACAGTGGGGAGTCAGCAACAGCAAAATCCTTTGATGTCCATGCCCCTCTGGAACCCATCCGGCTCTCTCTACCAGGTCTTGCCCTCACAGCTCCCAACCCCCACCCCCCTCCACACACACACAACCTCCATTAGAGCTGCCTGAGTAAGACCAGCTTTGCTCTCAAAACTACTTTCAACAGAAGGTATAGTTGGGCTCCCGGGAAGTGAGGAGCATTTCTGAATGAGGGAGAAATGTAGAGCAAAATGTACAACTATTCCCACTTGTTTTCCAACCACGTGTGTACAGCTCTTGCAATTTTCACAACCTGGGGAAAGAGAGGAGTTTGCTACCAGCTGTTCCTCCATCCCGATGAAGTGCCTTTAGGTAGAGGAGAGAGTGTAGTCCTGTCCTTTGGAACAGCATTCAATCGTGGATCTGCTGACTACAAGAGGAGCCAGCCACTTCGGCCCTCTCCCAAGACCCAACACAGGATGCCCCCTGCCTCACTGGATAGACAATAGAAGACATCAGCTAGCTTCCAGAATGACGGCCCAAGATGCAGTGCCTGCTCCCACCTTATTTAAAATGTTCCCCCAGACACCACTGTCGAGACAGACTCTATTTGCAATGTGAGACTGGTTTCAGAAGGTCTGAGGGCATGCCCTGCATGGCCCAATGTCGCAGCTCCCTTGCCTCTCCCATCTTAATGACGCCCCTGGAAGCTAGTCTGATGTTTCAAGGACCATGATTAAGCAGGAAGGGCCACTGACTCTCTAGGTGATGCTGAAACACCAGCTTAAACATTGTTCAGGTTTTTATTCAGATCTTGTATCAGCATCCTGACCCTGATCTAAGAAAATGAGGAGGAAAAAGATGACTCCTGGGTCTCAACTGGCTCCAGACATTTAATTGCCTAATACTTGTGCTTGCTGGTAATCTAATTGGCATGGGTTTGTTTTACTACATGTGTATTCTTCCTCTGCCTCTGGCCTCCGTAGGGTTAAGAAAAGAAAGAGATTGATGTAGTCAAAAGAGCAATGTCATCTTTTCTTTTGCCATGGAGTTCCTGGGTTGTGCAAAAGGTTAATGCATGCAGTTGCTAACCAAGAGGCTGGAGATTGAGTCCATCTAGTGGCACCTTCCAGGAAGTCTCCATGATCTACGTACCAAAAAAAACCAAACAACCCTTATGAAGCACAGTTCTGCTCTGGCATGCAAAGGGTTGCTGTCAATCAGAAACACCTTGACAGCAACAGTTTCTCACAAAAATATTGCTCTGGAGGCAAGACCTATGTGTGCCTGCTGCCTGCTTCCTGAGAGCCTGCTGTGAGAGAGCTCAGGGTCTGGGCCTAGCACTGATGAGTGTAAGAAAGAGAAGGTTAAACTTGAACCTCCAGACACTCATTCAGCCTCTAGAAGAAGAAACCAACGAACCCCTGACTCATGCTGACCTGTGTGTCAGAGAGCGAACTGCTCCACATGGTTTTCTTGACTGGGATCTCTCTGGAAACACATGCCAGGCTTTTCTTCCACAGAGCTTCTGCTCATTAGGGGCTGTTTGAACCTTCCAGCTAGCAGCTGAGCATACATTTTTTGCACTACCTAGGTACTACAGTCTCTCTGGAAGCAGGAGAAAATCTAGCCCAATGGAAAACAGAAACTTCTGACCCCAAGATCAGCTGTTCAAACAGATTCCTTTTCAAATCTTTGTCTAGAACCTAGAACACATTGATAAAATGTGTTGCTGAAAGGGATCTTAGAGATTACCAGTTCCCATGTCCCCTCATTTTCAAGCCCTCCCAGATTTGGCAGAGACTCATTTAAGGCCGCAAGACAGCTTAGCCTCAGAGGCTGGCCAGACCCCATCCAGGGCTCCTCCTTTTCCCATAGACCAGGGCTTCAGACCCAAGGACCTTTATGAATAAGCATTGCTTTCTAGGTGCTTTCCCCACAGTCAGGATAATTCACTCGGAGTCCCAGCTCTTGAAATGGCCATGCCACCAGGAAGCGGCTGTCTGCCCTTGTTTGGTGACAGACTTCTGATGCCGTCTCTTTTAGAAGCTATAGTGGAACAGTTTTGTGCTTTTGCTTGTGTCAAAATTGGAAGGTTTGTGCGTTGGGCCTAGAAGATCAGCCACCAACTGCCTAAAACAGGCAGCATATTAGGGGTCTGGGCATGGGAGGAGTTGATAATAATATGAGCATCTATGTGTTGAGATATCAATATGTACTAAGCTCTAAACATTCTTGAGATGAATGTTCTCATCTACATTCTCAATATAACATTCTGAGGTAAATTGTCTTATTACTCATGCTTTATGAATGGAGAAACTTAAGCTTTGCAAGTAAAAACAATCCTTAAGGTTATATAGCTAGCTGGTGATGAAACTGGAACTCAAATCCACATTGACTTGCTGCTTCTCTGTATGTGCTTAGCTGTTCTGTTCTGAAGCCACTAAGTCCCAGCAGGTGCAGGGAGGAGATCTGAGTAGGCCCCAACCTGCAATTGCACAGGCTTGGGTATTATCCTTGTGCCTCCCATCCCCCTCACCCTGCTGCAATTTCCCCACCAGCAGAGTGAAGACAATCAGCCTGCTGGCCTGCCTGCTTCCCGATGTGCTGGGGACCATTCAGAATATTCATGAGCCTGCATCCTGGAAGGGCAGGGAGCTCCAGGAAGGAGGCAGTGTTAGGTGCCTGGGTGTCTGCTTCTGCTGGCAGAGAAGCCCCAGCTCCCCAAGTCAGGCATTGAGATAGAGGTATTTCTTAGAGATAATGAGTTCATCGTTGTTAAATGTAGCAACATAGGGCTCTGATGGTCAGGTGCTAAGGATGAGCAGGGGTTGGTAATCCAAGACACGTGTAGATGACCATTTCAGGTTTAAAAATTGCCATTTTTCTTTGAAAAAGAAAACCAATTCTTCTTGCTTCTGTCCATATCAAAATAGAGCTGCATTCTGTAGCATCTTCGGTTGCCATTTTTGTTTGGGGTTTTTGGGTTTTTTTCCTCCCCCCTTGTGGTTTGACAGGGCACCTCTGGATGATTTGAGCCTCCAACCTTACCGTTAGTAGACAGCCACATGAACTGTTTGCTCCATTCAAAAACTTCAGATCCACCTATTACTTGCTATCTTCACTGCAGGTAGCAGAATATATCAGATAAGATAACAGATCTAAGGTTGGAAATAACAGGGGGATTGCACATGCTTCTGTGAAAGCTGGGGAAGCTGCCTGAGACAGAGCCAAGATTATGTTTCCCATTGTTCTGGTGGAAAAGTGGAAGTTCTACGGGAGTCATGAGCTCTATTCTAGTTAAAGTAACTGGGACCAGCTGGAATGTGCTCACAGGCCCTGATTGCCCAATTAAGTGGTACTCAGAGGAGAGAAGAAGGGGAAGGACCCATGAAGGAACTAGCAGTCACTGAAAGCTAGAAGAGGCTTCTCTGTCTCCTTCAGATGCTCAGAACCCACTAGGGAGATTCTACATGAGGAGCAGAGGGAAAGACAGAGGCTCAAGTAGCACACACATTAACCAGCACCTCCCCTGCACCAGGCAGGAAAGAAAATTTATACTTCATCACATGATCTATGGCAGGCTATGAGCTATCATCCAATAGCACTTACAGGAAACCCAAGGTCAATTCTCCATCATTCATAGACGGCAATGATGAGTGCCAGGATAGTCTCAGGAGTTCCAGGAAGTAGGAATCACGAGGAAAGGCCCTGTCTCCATCAGTCTGAACCCAGTCATGCTGGGCCAGAGGATCGCAGGGTAATAGCCCTGACAGATGCAGACTTCTGGTCCTATGTGAAGCAGCTATTTCTGAGAAATACCCTCCTCTGAGTCTGATGCTTTTTAATAAATTATTTGGGGTTTAACTGTTCTTTGGTATCTTCTTGCCTGTATCCTCTGAATGTTGGCTCTGGGTATCCCCTTTCCAATTTCTCAAAGACTTTGATCTCAACAGCAGTTGTGGTGGTGGAATGGTTATGAGTTGAACTGCAAAGATCAGGAGTTTGAAACCACTAGCCACTCTATAGGAGCAAAATGAGAATTCCTCCCATAAAAAGACACCACCTTAAAACTGCCATTGCCCTTCTGCCCTGACAAGGTTGCCATGAGGTAGAATCAACTCTAGCAGTGAGTTTGATTTTTTTAGTATTCTACCCACTCTACACACCATAGTTGTCATCATAAGCACCACCACTACTGCCCCATCACATCTAGCCAATGTAAACTACTGAACTGTCCCCAAGTGGTGCAATCCATAGATTCAGCCATTAACCAAAAGGTAGGTGGTTCAAGTCCACCCAAAGGCATCTTAGAAGAAAGCCCAGTGTTCTACTTCCAAGAAAGGAGCCCCTAACTGCCCTGTGGAGCACAATTCTACTCTAATACATGTGAGGTCACCGTGAGTCAGAATCGACTCGGTGGCAACTGGTTTGGTAGCGATATGTATTGAATATTCACGTCCCAGATGATACAGTGAGCATCTGAGTTCTTTGAGGAAGATGCTAAAACACAAAGAGGGTCATTCATTCGCCTAGGGCCACAGAGTTAGGCTCCAAGAGAGTGTGGTCTGCAAAGTATCCAGCTGTGTGGAACATTTTGTGGCAAGAGGAGGCAAGGAGAACACACTACAGTGCATGCTTTTGCATCCTGACATAGAGCTTAGCACAGTAACATTGCCCTCACTTGAGAACCTCTGAGATTTAGCGATGGCTCTTCCACTTTCTAGTTGTGACCTTCTTGATTCAATCACTATTTCCCAAAGGACTTTTCTTTCTCCCCACTAACGGGGCTTCTGAAGGGGCTTCTGACAAAGAGATAGGAAGTAATACTCATGAAAGTGCATCCTAGACACAAAGTAGCTATACGAGTACTAATAAGACGAGCTGGCAAGTATGGAATATTCAACATGAGCCAGGCCCTGATCATAAATTAGGTCATTTAAACCTTTGAAAAGAAGACCCTGAGAAATGACTCATCCAAACTGTTGTTGCTAGGTGCCATGAAAGCAGTTGCGACTCTCAGTGAGCCTGTAAGTAGCTAAAGAAAACACAGAACTGTCTGGTCCCCTGCCAGTCTCGTGATAGCTTGTATGTTTCCGCCCATTGTGCCAGTTATTGTGCCAAAAAGGAAAGAGATTTCTAAAGATTAAATAGACTTCCCTACCAATGTGCAACTCTGATGATTAGTGTGATACAAAGACTGGACCCAAATAAGAGCTGCCCATTAGGAACAATAATAACACCTCTTTTGGTTTAAGTAAATCAACCCATCATGTGGTCATCGCCACAGCCAACCCATTCTGATTTTCCAAATGAGTCTATATACCAAGGGCCTTGCACCATAAGGGAGGAACAAGAGAAGAGAAAGGTGAAGTTGCTGACAGAACTCAAACTGCTCCTTCTCTTATTCTTTGTAGCAAGATTTGCACATTACTCACCCACCCCCCAGTGTCTTTTAAAATCAAAGACAGCCCAGACTTTTCTTGATCCAGAGACTCCCCCAGATATCCTCTGAGAAAGTGAATAGCTTGTTGTGTAAATTTCTCAGCACTGTAAGCCTGCTGTGGCTTCCCCACTGAGACTTCAAACCACAAAATGATGAGAGGGTCAACTTCAGAACAGGCCCATCCCCATCCACCCCCAACACACACACACACACACACACACACACACACACACACTCATGGCCATGCATGCACTCACTCTCTCATACTCTCCAATACAGACTCTAGCTATCCTTCTAGAGGCGGAGGAGTTGGCCCTTGTCAGAGAAAGATAAAGCACTGGAAGCCTTCTTTTTAAGCTATAGGAAGGGGTGGGGTGGGATATAAACAGTGCCAGGATCCCGGGTTAGATTTGTATTTGTAGAGTCTCATTTCACTGGCCTTAGGCAAGTGGGATTCTGAGAATACAACATGAGGCACTATGCCAAAAACCAAACCTATTGCTGCCAGGTCAATTCCAACTCATAGGGACCCTGGAGGACAGAATATCACTGCCCATAGCATTTCCAAGGCTCAAATCCTTCCTGAAGCAGACTGTCACATTCTTTTACAGAAGATCCGGTGGGTTTCAACCACGAACCTTTTGCTTACAGCCAAGCACTAACCACCGTATCATGTGGGCTCCTATGACTCACCCTGAAAAAGCAAACAAGCAGATAAACACACTGTTATATGCTCCGGAGGTTTCCAAGTATACAAATCCTTGTGAAAGCAAGCTGACTCATCTTTCTCCCATGGAGTGGCTAGTGGGTCTGGATTACTGACATTTGAGTTAGCAGCCCAACTGCTTAATCTTCTGCATTTCTAGGTCTCCTATGACTGACTGACTCACCACCGGAGAAAATAGCTTCTTGTTCCTGAACTGATGCTAGATAGCTAGACTCCTTCTCAATTTCAGAGTCCTAATTTAAGTTCATTGGTCACTTACAGAGCAGCAGATGCAGACTTACAGATAGGGTCCTGGTGTTGATCCCTTCACAATTAATATCTAAAAGATGTGAGGCCATGAAACTTCCATCTGACTCATTTATGGAGAGGACATTCATTGTAGCATGTTCTGAGGGTCCATTATAAATCCAGTTTTAGCCTAATGAGACTGCTTTATGTTAAGTGGGCCCCTGGTTTTCTCAGCACTTGCACATTTCACTGAAAGGTCACATAAGACAAGCAGGGCAGGGATTTTGGAAGCAGGAGGCTTAGACAAATGTAGTGTCCAAGGTCACTTGCCTGACAGTTTGAAGACAGATCCAGGTTTTTCAAATGCAGATCTTTCAATTCTCAAGGAACCCTGGTGGTGTAGTGTTTACTTAGTGGGTTGCAATCTGCCAGGTTAGCAGTTAGAAACCATGAGCTGCTCCTTGGCAAACAACATGGGGCTTTCTACTCCCATGGACTGTTAGTCTTGGAAACTACAGCTGGTTGCTCATTACTATGCATTGGCATCAACTCCATGATGGTGAGTTTAGTTTTGTTTTGTTTTTGAGACTCACAAAAGGATGAAAAAAAACAGGTCAAAGCATAGTGTAGATCTCACAAGGTCAGTGCCTGTCCCTGAGTCTTCTCCTGACTTAACAATGATTGCAACCAGGTCCTTAAATATCGCATGTTCCCTTCGATTTCTTCATAATATAGTATGTGTCTATGGAGTGGTGGCGATGATGGTCTATTTTTCTCAGGAATTGGTGCCCATTTTGACCTGTTTCTAATGCTTGCTTAAAGTAATGGACAACAAAGATTTTTAGTGTGACTCCTAGTTCAGTGAGAATGAGGATTTTGCTTAAATGGTAATACCTATAGAGAGATGCCTTGAAAGAGAAACCTGGCAATCTACTTCTGAAAAATCCATTCCTGAACACCCTGCCTGTGGAACCTGTGCTCCTCTCCGTGAGACTTTGATACACACGGAATCACCATCACAGAGTCAACTCAATAACACTGGGTGGGGGTTTGCCAGGAGCAAGCATGAGAGTTTGGGCATTCAGGCTACTCGAAGTCCAGTTCTGGATTTGTGCTTCTCCTGAACAAAGCAGACAAGCATGAAGGGCAACTCCTGCTTTCATTTATCCACAACTTGTTTGGTTTCCTAGGTGCGCTTTGAAGGCTTAACAGGAAATGTACAGTTTAATGAGAAAGGACGCCGGACCAACTACACCCTACATGTGATTGAAATGAAGCATGATGGCATCAGAAAGGTAAGGGCCCCCTTGGCTTCCACTCTGCATGGAATAAAGCATGAAGTTGGACTCAGACCAGCAGTGAGGCCCCTGTGAACCCAGCTTTCCTCAGCCAATCTCTTTGAAGGAACAGTGTGGCACGGTTCCTTGGGCTCCAAGCTATGCCACTCATCCTCCACTATTCTGTTGGATCCTTGTTTCCAGCTCATTCTGTTGCAACCCAAACCCGAGTCAAGCAGATCAGAGTGACACAATCAGGACACTGATGATTGGGGTGGGAATGGGCTACAGGCCCAGGGGAGTTTTACTGCCCCATAGAAAGGACACCAGACATGTGGTCCCTGCCCAAGGTCATCTTCCTTTCAGAGTTAGAGAAGTGTGCTGTGACTGAAACCTTGAGGCAAAAAGGATAGATGCTGTCGCCCTTTTGTGTTAGGCCTTGAGCAATCTCCCAGAGAGCCAATTGTTGAGCCTGAAACTCAAGGTCCCTCAGAAGGTCCCCAATAAGCTTTTACCTCCTTGGGGAAATGAATTCTTCCTATTCCCTGGTGGGAGACACTGACATTTCTAAAGACGAGGCTGTCTGCTCCTGTAAAGATTTGCAATCTCCAAAACCCTGTGATTCTGAGTCAGAATTGACTTGATGGCAGTAAGTTATTCTATGTATGAGCAGATGTGACTTTCAGAATTAAAATAAATGAATGCTGATTCCCTACTTCCCACTCCTACAAAATAAAGGAGTGGCTTAAAATAAAGCCAGTTTATTTTCTGTATGCTAATAGTGGACTAGCTAATTGGTAGATCAGAGAAAAAGAAGAAACGCCCTTCACGATGGATTGACACAGTGGCTACAACAATGGACTCAAATATAACCATTACGTTCAAGGTACACAAGTGGGAGAAAGGTGAGGCTTTCTACTCTGACAAAAAGTTATAGTGGCAGGCACAGGGACATCTTTGCCCTGTCCTACGGGGTTGATGTGTATTGGAATTGACTCCATGGCCATGAATGAACATGGCAAGTCAGTGTTCCACCCTCTTATGCATAAGAGTCACGGTGGGTCAGAACTAACACAATGCACTTCACAGCAACAAGTGGTGGCACAACCAGGAAAAGTGGGAGCCAGAAGGCTTCTACCCACGACTGTACCATCCCCTCCTTGTGGGGCTTTTTGTATGTCTCTGCTACCACTTTCTGGGTGTTTAAAATACATACCAGGTGCTGGAAGTCCCAATCTCTCTGACACTCAATGTAATGTCACCTTATTTACAGTATTTTCACCACCCTTTCCTTCTTTCATGGGAGGAAGAGTAGACTCCCTACTCCCCAAAAGAATTGCAGTCTCAACCCCACAGAGACCATTCTGTCCTGTCCTATAGAGCATGATAAGTTGGAATCAACTACAGGAGAGTGGGTTTGACTTTTGTTGTTTGGGGGCTTTGATGCGTTCTCCTCCACAAGCACAGAGACTTCCTACTTTGCTTCGCTGAACTTTGCCTTCATCTGTGGAGGGGGAGTTGGGACTTTCACAGATTGACTGACTGCCTTTGCTGTGACTGTCCCCAAAGCTACTGCCAGCTATGTGCCAATACACATCCCTTCAGATTGACCCTAGTTCTTCATCCAGGACTTCTTTTTTGAATTAAAGACAGTAATTTCCAAACTTCAAGGAAAAGAAGGATTCTCTGGAGGACTTGTTAAACATGGAATTTCCTGGACCTCGGTCCCTGGACAATCTGTTTTAGGAGAACAGAGATGATACTTGTGAATCTGCACATTCTAAAAATCTTCTACTCAACCCAGTATTATGGCCAACAGACGAGGATTTATTTACTAGGCGTGTGAGCTTGCCCATTGTATTTAGCTACTTTGGAACTTCCCGAAGGAGCCTGTGAAGCACTATGGATTGAGCATTCGTTTGCTAAAGGCTAGGTTGGTGGTTCAAATCCACCAGCCGCTACTCAGGAGAAAGATGAGGCTATCCGCTCTGGTAAGGATTTACCATCTTGGAAGCCCTAGGATTCTCAGGAGGCAGACTGAAATCAGAGGCATTAGGTTTGGTTTTGGCGTTTTCAGTGCTTGTACACATGATCTCTAAAAGGTAGCCAGCATAATGCTTTATGACATAGAGGTATCGTCATAACCAAATGAGACAATCTCACCCATGACCTGCAATAAGGAATTCACAAAAGTTCACCTGGCATCATGGACAATTAGTTTATGGCTTATTTGTTTGTCTATTTGAATATAGGTCAAAAGGATTATATGTCTTCCTTGGAGTTGAGGTGAGCTAGACTATACAAGCACATAGAATGAATAAATCAGCACAATAAAACAACTGACAAACTTTAAAATCCACAAGCAAATGGTTGTGCTTTATTTTTCAGTTCCTGAGGCTGTTTTTAAACTTACTTTCCAATTACTAAATCCTTCCTTAGGATGTGGGCTTAAGTATCCTTTGTTTACAGGGGAGCTGACTTTCAGAAAATCCATCCCTCCACGTCTATGTCTTCAGGCCTTTTACTCAATCAGATTCCTAGCAAAGTAATTTCTCAGATCTAAGGGTGACCTAGTTGTGCTCATTCCGGAGAACATTGCTTGCCCTTACCTGACATGTGTAATGAAGAGGAGCTGCTTTTTCCTGATCCAAGCCTCAGGAAATACTCCTGGTCTTAGGTCTATACCTTACCCACTCACATGCCAATAGATCCTCTAGGTAACTGCCTTCAATCTGACATTCTACTGAAATGTGTGAGGTCTAAGATTCATTCTGTGATAATGATAAAGCTCAGAGCTTCAGATGCCAAAATGGAATCGTAGGGGACTCCCAGTCAGAGATGCTGCTTCACCATGGGGCACTGATTCCTGGTTCTCTGTTTGAATAAACCTGGGGCCTTGCTGGTGTGTGGACTGACCCACTGAGCTGCAACCTGCAAGACCAAAAACTGAAACATCAAACTCCCCACCCGAGTCAATGCTGACTCACAGTGGCCCCCTGGGTGTTTCTAGGACGGTAACTCTTTATTGGATTCGAATGCTCCTTCTTTCTCTTGAGAAGCTGCTCATGGTTTTGAACTGCTGATCATGCAGATCGCAGTCGAACGTGTAACCAAGACCAGGAGTTCAAAAATATCAGCTGGAAAACATCAGGCTTTCTACTCCCATAAAAAAAATAGAGTTTCAGAAACCCCCCAGGGGCCATTCTACTCTGTCTAACAGGTTCCTATGAAGTGGAATCTACTCTTAAGACAATGTGAATAAGACAATGTGAATATCAGTGAGATGTTGGGTTGCTAATCAAATGTCAGTGGTTCAAACCCACCAGCCACTCCTCTGGAGAAAGATGAGGCTATCTGTTTCCCTAAAATATTATCGTCATAGAAACCCTAGAAAGGGATCAGGAATTGATCCCAAAGCAAGGGTATGTGAATGAAGGAGCTCTGGTGGCACAGTGAAGTGCTCAGTAGCAGATGCCTGAGGAAATGATCAAGGATGTGTTCAAGGAAGTGAAAGATGTCTGATTAGCTGAACAGCAATGACCTAGAGAAAGGGGAGCAAGAGTTGATGTTGAAAGGCATCTTTAAGATGAAGATAAGAAATAACATTTTATTTTGCATGCACTAGGGAGCCAGAGAACATTTTAGGCAGAGGAACCATATAATATGACATATATTTGAAAATTCTCATCCTGGCTTTTGTGATAGAAAGAAATGCCTTGGAGATGGAGTAGGATGCACATTAGAGGGATGAAGGACTGGAAGGCTGTATTGAATGAATACAACCATTGTGGAAAGTGGTTTGTATTCGGGAGTGATCAGTGAAAAAGGAAATAATTGGACAAGCTACATTGGAACAACCAGTCACACTAATTTGATTAACAATTGTCTACAACTGCGTTAGGAGGCCCTGGAGGACATCAACAGTAAATGGTTAAGCATTCAACTACTAGAAACAAAGTTGGCAGTTCAAGTTCACTCAGAGGATCTTTGGGAGACAGCCCTAGATATCTGCTTCCTTGAATACTTAAGAGCAGGAACCACATTTTTCTTATTACTATGTTCTCAGGACCTAAAATGTATAGACATATGCAAAAATTAACTGTGTATTAGAAGAATAGACAACATTGAATGTTGCTGGGTATGCTCTGTCCCTTCTTTCAGTAGATACTGCCAGGAAGTAAGGGGGGTGTGGAAATGCTTGCAATTTTTTTTAATGCTTGCAAATTTAATGGAACACTTGAAGCAGAATTCAGACAAAACTACATCAAATTGTCTAAGTGTATTAATAAAGGTAATCCTAGATCTTTTAACTGAAAAACTCTGAAATCTTAGATGGTTAATGCAATAAAAGTTGGTTTCTTGTTCACCTGTTCTGGGGCTGGGAGCTCTGGTTCATGAAATTATCATTATCTTCAGGGGTCTTTTTGGCTGTCATCAATCAACTAATAGATGAGGAAGCACGAAGTAGAGGACAAGCTGGAAATTCGGGGCTGGGGGAGTCAGCCTAGAAAAGAGATGTCACTTCTGTACAGTTCATTGGCCAAAATCTAAATATGTGACCTCATTTAAATACAAAGGAGACTGAGACTAGTTTTCCGCTAGGTATTCACTTCCCACTAATATTTTTAAACTATCGAGAGTGAACAAGAATATTATATGGCTAGCTAGTTGTCTTTAACACAATAGACCTTTTACTAAAAGTAATTATAATGGAAGACATTTTCAGAGGCCAAGGGCTGTGCCTTCAGAGGCAGCCGACTAATGCAAATGTATAAATTCAATTTAATGACTACAAGGTAGATCAATTGAATGCATGGTTCTATGATTGTCTCCTTTTAAGATTTCATCGACTTAAAAAAAATTCTGATCTAACCTGCAGACTCATTTCCTACATTCAAAGCAGCTTTAGAGGTAGATGGAATCCTGGAGATCAAAAATTAAAAGTGGCCCCAGGAGAAGACCTTTCACTGTCAGAACTGTTTAAACTGTCTTCTGAATGGTGGACCCCCTTCTTTAGCAAACTACTAGCTCTGATTTACTTTCAGAGAAAATCAAAGTCCTTGCATATCCTCAGTAGAAAATCAAAGTGCTATATAATAATCTAGTCCATTTCTTGAAGAAAGGGACATTTTCTCTCATTTCTGAAGTGCAAGGCTTCTTCCAAACTCTTTTCCATCTTTCTTCTTAACAAACTGTAGGACCAGATTTCTCAGCCTACATGATGACATGAAAATTACAGTCGATGTTGTTATCAGTCTGTCGTTATAAGCCATGACAATATGTTATTCAATTTTTCTTCAAAAGGATGAGAGATCAAATAAGATTGTTTACAGCTTTTAACTCTTTTGTCATCTTTTGATTTGAAAAGAACTAAGTAAAAGTCAAGTGATGAGTACTTTCTATCTTTTCCAGTTTAACAGTAGGGCTAGGATACTCATCTTGAAGGACCACTATCCTTAAAAATTAAGTCTGTTTCTTGGCCATGAATATCTGTTTGTACTTGTTTTATTCCTGTTTGTGTGGTTTTAATCAAAATAACTTAAGATAATAGAATAGACTCAGGACATGTGGCATTTAAGAAGGATTTTATTGGTACATGATTTGGGAAGTGTTGTGTAAATGATATGTCTTTTAGAGCTAGATAATGTTCATCTCAGGTACTTTGGACATGTAATCAAGAAAGACCAGTCCCTGGCAAAGACCATCATGCTTGGTACGGTAGATAGGAAACAAAAAGAGAGTAACCCCATTGACAAGATGAATTAACATAGTGACTACAGCAGTGGGCTCAAACAAAGCAACAATTGCATGGATGATCTGTATAAAAGAATAAGACATAAGACCTTGAGGAGACGGATTGACACAATGGCTGTTTCTACCATGTCCTTGTCAAACAGCACTTTAAAAGAACTGTTAAGGAGAATTATGTGAAATTGTTCCTCTTCCCTTCCATCTACCTCCCATGAAAGTAAAGGAGGACCTCCACAGAACCCTTGGCTTTCTTGAACCATCATCCTTATACATGAATTGGGAGATGAGACGGTGTTCTGCTGATTGGTCTTAAGGAAACCCTTTGGTTCTTCAGCCTGTTTGCCTCTCTTTAAAAGTAAAAAGTTAGATTAAGTGATCCTGTAGCCCGCTTCCAGCTAACATTCTGGAAGGTTCGTTTCTTTTTGTGTGTATCAATAGAGAGAAATATCTCCTTCCAGATTGAGAAAAAACATCCTACAGAGGCAACAGCATTCATATGCCATACTGAGGATCAGTGTTCATTGAATGTTCAGAGACAGGCTCCTCACATCAGACCTCTGAACAGTCTCAGGCCCAAAATAACTCTCAGCTGGGTCCCAGCTCCCTGGATGCATGCATTCTTACCACCATCATTTCCTGGGCATTGTCTCCATGAAAGGATGTGCTGGGGTAAGATGGGGATTTTAGAATGAGTGAAGAGAAGGAGCATATTTCTCTGACAGTGAAGCACTCATGGGATTAGACCCGTGTTGGCTGACAGCACACCAAAGATTGGAGGACAGTGGCCTTTCAGTCAAATATCCTGGGCTTCGATCCATACTCCATTGTTTCTCTATGACTTCAGAAAGCTTCTTTAATTCTCCACTTCTTGGTTTCTTCATATGTAAAATGGGAATGAAGATGCACTATCACTTGATTGGACTTTATGAAGATAAAGATGGTGAAACAGGAAAAACACATGAAAGTGTGAATGGAACCCTATTACCAAAACAACAGCAAAAACACAGTCATAAAGTCACTCCTGATTCACAATGACGATAGGACAGAATAGAAGCGCCCATGTAGTTTCTGAGACTATAATTCTTTACCAGAATATACAGCTTCATCGTTCTCCTATGGAACAACTGGGGTTTTCAAACTGTTGACCATGCAGCCCAACTTGTTAACCTCTGTGCCACAAAAACTAACTAATATGATTCCCAAGGTCCATGTTCACAAGAGTAGCATAGACATTAGATGCAGCCTGTGGGGATAGATGCTAGCATCCCAGCTCAAATCCTTGCAGCTATATCCTTTAGCAAGTCAACACACTCTTCAAAGTAAAGCGAAACGGCAGAAAAACTGTAAAACAGCACAGTGCCTCCAGCCTAGGAAAAATATAGTAAGTGCTCTTGCTGTTGTTTAGGTGTAAGAGGTCATTGGGTCGATTCCCTCTCATCCTGCCCCTTTGTAACAGGATAATCCACTATCTAGTCCTGTATCATTCCTACAATCACTGCTGTGGTTGAGCACATTGTTGTAGCCACTGGGCCAATCCATCTCCTTTAAAGTCTTCTTTAGTACTGACTGACCAATCCTAATAGCATGTCCAATGGATCAGAGGCAAAATCTTGGCACCCTCATGACTAAGGAGCATTCTGACTGTAGTCCTTCTGAGACAAATTTCTTCATTCTATGGTGGTCCATGGTATACTTAACAATCTCTGTGAAGACAATGATTTTAAGTCATCAACCCTTCTTTAATATTAATTGTGACAGGAAAAACTCTTTCCAACAGAAATAAAGTGGCATTTGAACTGATCATTTTTCATGTGCTTTGTTACCGTGAGTCTGAGCTGAGCCTTGTTGTTAACAGATTTAATCATCTCTTTGCACATAAAGTTCTGTTCTCTTCCTTTCTCCCCCACCACCGAATTCTACAGGCAACAGTACGCTAACAAAACAAAACACAATGTCTAGAGATATTGTAATAATCCATGTAATGCATAGCTAAAGGGGTGTTTTAAATGTACATGGAAATGGAATTAAATGATAATGGAGTCTTTCTATAAATGTTTGAAGCCCCCTCAAATGTGTGCAAATATAGTAGGAGGCTTCAAAAATTCATGGGAAAATGGAATTAAAATATAATGTATGCTTTCCATTAATGTTTCAAAGGCCCTCAAACACACACACAAACATATATATTTAATAGATGTGTTAAACATGTTCATACATAATATACATGTTTTGTGTGTATATTTATAAAGTTGTTGTTTGTGTTTTTCCATAATATCCTGCTACTCCCAAACCTTCTATGATTGCCTGTTTCTCTCAGTCTATACCATTTAACTTTGCTTTTAAAGGTCACTGCTACCTAGACACAAGAACCCGCTGTCCCCTTGAGTCAGTTGTATCTTTTGCCAAAGGCCAATAGAATGTAGATATCTGGGCAGATTTCTACCTTCATTCATATTCTCCATGACTTCCAAAGTTTGAACCCAAGTCATTTCTGTGTCCCATGTGTCTCTGAAATTCTGCCTCCTCCTGGTGCCTTTTTTAACTTACATAATATCTCAAAACCCTGGGAACACAGTAGTTAAGTCATTCAAATCCACCAGTGACTTCACAAGTGAAAGATGTAGCAGACTGCTTCTACAAAGATGAATCCCATCCAAAACCAAAACCACTGTTATCAAGTTGATTCCAATTTACAGCAATCCTGAAGAACACAACAAAACTGCTCCATGGTTTCTGAGACAGTAAATCTTTATGAGAATAGGCTGCTTCACCTTTCTATCACAGAGTGACTCAGAGCTTTGAACTGCCAAACTGTGGACAGTAGCACAAGGTTAACACCTGTACCAGCAGGGGAAACTACTCTGAAGGACAGCCCTACTCTATCTGATAGGGTCGCAGCAATTATAATTCAATGGCAATTGGGTCTATGGTTGTTTTTAACCCCATTCAAACCACTTGAATCACTCACTGCTTACTTCCAAGGGCACATGTATGTGTGGATGATCTTATCTTCCATGTAGATCTTTGGATCGGTATTTTCACAAGCAAAGACTATCATTTTTACTTCTTTGTATCTTTCTCAATCACACCAAGTGACACCACCCAAGTTCTCATTTAGAGCTTTACATAAAATAGAGATCCAATGGAGAGTCAATACCTTACAAGATTGTTAAACAGCCTACATACTTTTATTTCAATAATATTGCCAAGCTGTATTTTTAAGACACTGCTCTATTTATGCTTAATGTAACAGTTGGTTACAGAGAAATAAATAATAAAATAATTACCATCTAGGAATTTAAATTTCAATGGAAAACTAAAGTTAACCTAAAAAATAAAATAAAAGCAATGCGATATTTATCTCATATGGTTCCTATTTCTGTTCAGAATAAGGGAAAGCTGGATGAATAGATGTGAGGGAGAGAAAGGGGTGGCTTCATGAACAACAAAAGAAAATTCTATTCTCATGACCCTGGATCACACTGTACCAAAACTGAACACATTATAATCTCATCCTTCTGAAACTCCAAAGTTGAACATGGAATTTTCACTGGGGGCCTGGAGACATGATGAGTATCTTGCCTCTAGATTATTCTTGTTTTATTATAATAATATTTTATAGTTTTAGTGATTATTATACAGAAAATGAGGTTCCTTTTTGACAATTTCTCCACATACTGTTCAGTGGCATTGGTACTTTTTTTTTTAATGAAGCATCAGCATTCTCATTTTTTTTCCATTCTGATAGTTTCCCTCCCATCCATCTAACTTCCCTGTCCTGCCTCTTACCTTCTCATCTTTGTTTTAGGGTAGGAGTTGGATGTTCAGTCTCACATAGATGAGTTTTGCTTTAAAGAACATCAGTACTCATGAGTGACTATGTTTTGTAACAGAAGTGTGACCTTCAGGAGTGGTTTTTGTTCAAAATTCAAGAATATCTCAAGGCAGTAGTCTCAGGAGTTTCTCTAGTTTCAATTGACCCTGTTTGTAAGTCTGGCCTTATGTGAGACTTTTAACTTTGTTCTGTATATTTTTTCTCTCATTGTATCTGGGCCCATCTATTATTCCTCCGGTTAAAATACTCTTTCATGGTATCTGGGCACCAGCTAGTTCTTCTGGTCACCCAAAGGCAAGAAGTCATTGATCATGTGGAATTTTCCTGTTGTTTATAGCTACCAATATTTTAGAATCAGGTATATCTAGGAGTCCAGGTATGATTCTGTGATCCCCCCTTGTCTATATCTAATAGGCTGAAATTTTGCACATCTCATACCCTTGACTTAACTTACATCTCTGCCTTCTTCTTAACAGATTGGTTATTGGAATGAAGATGATAAGTTTGTTCCTGCAGCCACAGATGCTCAAGCAGGAGGTGATAATTCAAGTGTTCAGAACAGAACATACATCGTCACTACTATCCTAGTAAGTGCACAGCCTCTTATCAGGGGTATCTGGGATTCAAGCTATAGCAGTACAGACATTTTCCACCAGGAGCGAAAGCTGATCATTGCTCTTAGCATAATTGCATTGTCGGCTGAAAAAGCAATAGACAATAATGCCTTGGAAACCAGAGATGATGAGTTTTCACCTTGATTCTACCACTGTCTCATTTTGTGTCATTGGCTAAGTGCTCTTTCAAGTCATTGTCTCCCCATGTATAAATGATACTCAATTAAGATGGCTTTCATCCTCCATGTTCCCTTGGTAGAAGTCATTTTCAAAGGAAGTTTCCTAAAGTCCAGGGGATAAAATGGGTCTAAGAGGAGTTACTGTGGTTTCCAGTGATTCATGATGAAAATCTGGGCACCAATTTTGCCATCATAGTGGTACCACTCTAAAGGACAAGAGCTCCTGGAACCAAATTCCAAAAGCTACAATCCAGGCAAGAGCTTAATAATGTTGTTTCTTTAACCCAAGAAGCTTGTAACGGGGGGAGGTGGGCAGAGGAAAGAAGGCAAAAATTCAGAAAGTGTATTAGGGGCTTAGAGAACTTAGATGATGTTAATGATGATGCCATGGTCACTTTCTGTGCCAAAGATTTCTTGTCCCAGGGAAATGCATAACCTGCATCCTCTGCCTTTCTCTGCCAGGAAGATCCTTATGTGATGCTCAAGAAGAATGCCAACCAATTTGAGGGCAATGACCGCTATGAGGGCTACTGTGTGGAGTTGGCAGCAGAAATTGCAAAGCACGTGGGGTACTCTTACCGTCTTGAGATTGTCAGTGATGGAAAATATGGAGCTCGAGACCCTGACACCAAGGCTTGGAATGGCATGGTGGGAGAGCTTGTTTATGGAGTAAGTTAACCACAGTGTTGGCTATTGGAGGGCCGAGACAATATTGTTAAATTATAATTGATTTTATCCAATAGTATTTAAAATTATTTAGTGCCTGCAAAAGGCATTTGACATAGTCTCCTAGTATCTTAGATATTTAGTGCTGCTATAACAGAAATATCACAAGTGGATGGTCTTAGCAAATTCATTTCTCAACATCTATAAAGTAGTCTGAATTCAGGGTTCCAGCTCTAGGGAAAGATCCGGTCTCCTTTCAACATCCAAAGCTCCATGATTCCTTGGAGATCTGCATGTGTCTTGGTATCAATCTTCCCCTGAAACTCAAGATTTTCAACAAAGGGAGCCCAGGTCTGAAGGATGTGCACCCATCTTGGCTCTATTCTTTGTAGTAATGAGATCCCTAGTGGCATTGTGGACTATGGATTGAGTTTCTCACTGCAAGGTCAGTAGTTCAAAACCACTAGCAGCTCCACAGGAGAAAGACGATGCTTTGCAGCCTCAGAAACCCAAAGCAGCAGTTCTACCTTACCCTGCAGAGTCACTATGCCAGTGACCATGAGTTTGAGATTTTGGGGTTGAAAGCAGTCCCTATTTTCTGCTGGTCCCTGACTCCTTTTATCTCTTGTAAGATAAACAATGTGACTCAAGGAAATATGGCACTTGAACAAGGATGTGTGACTTGAGTCAAGTTTTTTCATAAGGCTGTGATTCAAGGGCTAACCCATATTTATGCTGCCTCAATAACTGTATCTCACTGTCTCTGAGGTGATTCCGACTCATGGTGTCCTGTAGAATAGAACACAACTGACCCTTTGGGTTTCAGAGACTGTGAATGTTTATGGGGACAAGGAGCCTCATCCATTTCCACTGGAGCAACTGGTGTATTTAAAGTGCTGCCCTTGCAGTTAGCAGCTCAACTTGTAGCCTGCTATATCACCAGCCTTCTTCAGTAGCTCTTTAAAGGTTATGATTTATATATCACATTTACACAAAACTTCACAAAATGGAGAATAAATACATCAGACCTCAAAATGGAGGACAACGACACACTACTAAGAATCACAGAGTAGCCAAGTTGGAATATTCTATGGAACACCATGTAATCATGACACTTATTTAGCGACATAATTAAATATAATTATTTCTGAAGAAATGAAAGAGCCCCGTAATCCAACAGACATTGACACTCTGTTCACTTACATAATCCCATCTCTCTCAGGTCCACTCTGCTCAGTCTCGTGACTTTAGGTAATAATTGTCCGTGTAGGTGACAGTATAATCTTCCAGATTCATTTTTTCATGGAAGAATGCTGAGATGTCACTTTTCTGCTTAAAAGTTTCTTACAGTTCTCTAATTACAAATGTTTGTCATTTTACTAGAAGCACCTCATATCCAACCTCATAGTCACTTTTCTCAATTGTCTCATGTAGTTATTTCAGCTAAACAATTCATTTTTATTTTTCTTCAAGTGCCACCTTCCATTATTTACATATATTACCCTCTTAGGCAAGAGATGAACTATGAGTTTATCTGACCATCAAGATGTGTGGGGAACGTCTTAGAAAAAAAATTACCCAATTCACATCAAAGCTGTAAAAGGTGGTCCAGGAATTTCTAAATAACAAACAAATAAAATAGTGTTGTACTGCTTGAGGTGAGAGTAAGAAAAGAAGAGAGTGAGAAGCATAAATTTCCCAGAAGTCTTGAATTGAGTGATTAGGTGTGATTCTGATTACTAAATGAACAAGGAGAAAGGGGTGAGCTGATTGATTGGGTACTGGGAGAGTATAAAGACACTTGAGTAGAGGGATGAGAAAAGTCAATGGAAGAAGTATGAGGCAATCCCACTCAGGAAAGAGACTGCCATGATTTCACTCACAGTATGACTCTAGCCTGGGTCTTCAAACAGATGGACTTTAAGTTCAAGGTCAGGATGAAGCTACCCTTTAGAAAAGTTTTAAGT